>CM045448.1:13082384-13334584 GCA_024666655.1 Dascyllus trimaculatus | reverse complement strand
TTACTTACTCGTGTACTGGGAAATGGTAGAATTCTGTCCGTCAGTATAACCATCATCTGCCACTGCAGTAACGGTTATTGCATACTGGACACCAGGAGTCAGGTTAGTAATGTTTTTCTGTGTCTGAGTCACATTGTCACCCCAGAATACATTTCCATCTGTCCACTGTACTCTATAGAAAGAGCTGTTTCCCTCTGGTTTAGTCCAGATCAGAGATATAGAGGATGTTGTGTAATCGATGACAGTGAGATTTCTGACTACCTCAGGTTCTGTTAGCATAGGATGATGAAACAAGAGATTTGGAGCAATCAGAGGCAAACCCAACTGAGTGATGAAAAACATCAACGCAGTTTTGAGTGTTTGATGAGAAAATTAAAACCATAAGGACTCATAAAAGCCATGTAGTGTCAAAAATGTGAGTGTGACTTACTTGTGAATGTGGAGAAGGTTTGACCATCCCCGACAGTTTTGTTGTCTCCAGCAACAGCAGTGACGGTGATGGTGTAGTTAGTGCCAGGGATCAGGTCTGACAGCACAGCAGAGGTACTATTGGAAGTAAATGTGCTCATTGGAGTTCCTCCGTTATTCCACTCCACCTTGTAGTCGAACACCTGACCAGGAGGTTTGGTCCAAGTCAGTGAGATGGAGGTGGTGCTTGGGGTCGTGACAGGGTTCTCAATTGTACCCGGTTCTGGAGAGGAAAACCAGAAATGCATGAAAATAAACAGTTAAAACAGACACATCAAACCAAACAAAATATCATTCATGGGAAAACTAACATAGAAAAACATCATCAGCACCAACAATATTAGATCATTAATAGAAAGCAGAGGTGACCTTTTGACCTTTAATTAGTCATTTTGTGATCCAAAAGACTGAGTTTACAATTTAAACAAACATGAACAAAAAACTACTGTACACATATTTACATGATTACAACCCTACGACTACAACATGTCTGCCTAAAAGTTATGTTTTCAGAAACAGAGTACCAGAATCTCATGAGTTACTGTGCATTTCTAAAACCCCCAAATGGAGACAATTTAATCCAAATCCACCATCTTTTTACATCATCAGTTATCTGAATCAAATACTCACCACTTGTCCAATTATCTTTTTTTCTTTTACTGATTCCTAATAAAATAAATTAATTTAAAATTGTGCTACTTTGGTAAAACATTACCACACCCATAGTACTATCGGACACGAGAAATGTCCAGTCACCGCTGAAGGACAAACGCTGGGAAGCTCTCTCTCATTAAAACATGTGTAAAACATAAATAAGCACTGCCATTTCAATGACGTTTTGTGTTGGAGTTTGTAATACTCTAAATTTTGACACCAGGATTTCAATTTTTAATGCAAATGTGAATCAGTTCCAAAGATTGTTTACAGGCTTCCTTGATTTCTAATAATCATTTTAATCACAGTCGAGTTCAGTCCTTAATGGAAAAATATATTTTGAGATGAGCAGCCACCAGGCCCTTGAACAGAACATCTGCACACCTTGTTCCTTTCATTCTATTCTTCCTGGTTAACTAGATACTCATTCTTGCTTCAGCAATAAGAAAGTTAATCAGACGAACCAGCTTCCACTGTGTAAACCACAGATGCTGGATGGATTGATATGTTTGTCCATTGTCAGCCACATGAGCAACACATCCACAGTGTGTTTCTCTTTAAATTTCATCAAGAACGTCGTCATAAAAGGGGTTCCTGACTGCATGAACCACACTGAAATGCTTACTTACTTGTGTACTGGGTAATGGTAGAATTCTGTCCGTCAATATAACCATCATCTGCCACTGCAGTAACGGTTATTGCATACTGGACACCAGGAGTCAGGTTAGTAATGTTTTTCTGTGTCTGAGTCACATTGTCACCCCAGAATACATTTCCATCTGTCCACTGTACTCTATAGAAAGAGCTGTTTCCCTCTGGTTTAGTCCAGATCAGAGATATAGAGGATGTTGTATAATCGATGACAGTAAGATTTCTGACTACCTCAGGTTCTGTTAGCATAGGATGATGAAACAAGAGATTTGGAGCAATCAGAGGCAAACCCAACTGAGTGATGAAAAACATCAACGCAGTTTTGAGTGTTTGATGAGAAAATTAAACCATAAGGACTCATAAAAGCCATGTAGTGTCAAAAATGTGAGTGTGACTTACTTGTGAATGTGGAGAAGGTTTGACCATCCCCGACAGTTTTGTTGTCTCCAGCAACAGCAGTGACGGTGATGGTGTAGTTAGTGCCAGGGATCAGGTCTGACAGCACAGCAGAGGTACTATTGGAAGTAAATGTGCTCATTGGAGTTCCTCCGTTATTCCACTCCACCTTGTAGTCGAACACCTGACCAGGAGGTTTGGTCCAAGTCAGTGAGATGGAGGTGGTGCTTGGGGTCGTGACAGGGTTCTCAATTGTACCCGGTTCTGAAAAAGAAGGGAGAGGAAAACCAGAAATGCATGAAAATAAACAGTTAAAACGGACACATCAAACCAAACAAAATATCATTCATGGGAAAACTAACATAGAAAAACATCATCAGCACCAACAATATTAGATCATCACTGGTCTCAAGCCAGAGCCCAGACCTCCACCAGGTTCTCAGCACATTTTAATACCTACTTGTGTATTGGGAAACAGTGATACTCTGTCCTTCAGTTAGACCATCATGTGCAACTGCAGTCACACTTATTGTATACTGGACACCAGCAGTCAGGTTAGTAATGACCTTAAATGTCTCAGACACCTTTACAGAGTCATTCATTTCTCCACCAGTCCACTGAACTCTATAGAAAGAGCTGTTTCCCTCTGGTTCAGTCCAGTTCAGAGATATAGAGGATGTTGTGAAATCAGTTACAGTGAGATTCCTGACTACATCAGGTTCTGTAAAAGAAAAGGTGTTATATGGGTATGAATTTTAAAAATCTACCAACATCTTTATGTCAGACAGGAGAGCACCCACAATATTCATGGAGCTGCAGGTTTATCTAACATCTCTGAGCTGAGATCTTCTTTTATTTGGTCAAACAATCATGACCGATGTGTCCGGGGTGTAACCTGCCTTTCTCTCTATATCATCTAGGACAGGCTTCAGCTCCCCTGCGATCCTCTACAGGATGATGCAGGTATAACAAATCAATGTATGGATGTTATAAAGATCAGGGCTCCTCAACAGACTTCCACTACCTGACATTATGAACCACTTTTAAATGCTCACTTACTGGTGTATTGGGAAACAGTGATACTCTGTCCTTCAGTTAGACCATCATGTACAACTGCAGTCACACTTATTGTATACTGGACACCAGCAGTCAGGTTAGTAATGACCTTAAATGTCTCAGACACCTTTACAGAGTCATTCATTTCTCCACCAGTCCACTGAACTCTATAGAAAGAGCTGTTTCCCTCTGGTTCAGTCCAGTTCAGAGATATTGAGGAGGTTGTGATTTTAGTGACAGTGAGATTCCTGACTGCCTCAGGTTCTGGAAGTGAGAGAGAGAGGAGCGGATCCAAAGGAAAAGTGAAGTAATGTACAACAAAGTGCAGTAATAACACTTAATGGGGAAACCACTTTTTTCCACACTACAGCTCCCCTGTCACATATCAGTCACCTTTTAGTGTAAACCCAATTTAGACATGTACTTACTTGTGTAGTGAGACACAATGACACTTGCTCCTTCAGTGAGGCCATCATCTGCCACTGCAGTAACATTTATCTTGTATTGAACACCAGCAGTCAGGTTAGTAATGTTTGTGTATGTGTCAGTCACTTTGGCACTGTCAGTTACACTTCCATCAGTCCACTGAACTTTATAAAAGGAGCTGTTTCCTTCTGGTTTAGTCCAGTTCAGAGATATAGAGGATGTTGTAAAATCAGTTACAGTGAGATTCCTGACTACCTCAGGCTCTGTAAGGGAAGAAAGGTTATATGGGTAATTATATCAACTACAATCTTGGGGTCAAAATAACAGTTGAAAGCATGCGACCAGTCACATGTTGGCCGACATTCATGGCGATACAAGTTCATCAAACATCTCTGAGTTCCGAGCTGCTTTCATCTCGTCATGTCATCATGCTTTTTAGAGTAGGCATGCCGGTCATCCTGAAAAAATGACCAAACTACCTCGATTGACTTCTTTTCTAGCATAACAGCAGCAGATTGACATAGAAACTTTCCTGGATACTTTACTGTATCAGCTCCTGACTAAAATATCATACGATGAATAGTGAGCAAAGCTGTGAAGATATTCAGAGAGATTTATCCAAAGGAAATACAAAACTGGACTAATAAAAGATCCAAACCTTGTCCCTACAGGTGATTTTGTCTATCATCACTGTTGCCCAGAGATTCAAGTCCAACAGTATCACTGTAGCTGATGTCCAAACCAGGAGTCAGCACAACTACACCTTCCTCACCCTCACATGAGGATACAACTCTGACACACCTGAACGTCTCCATTAACAAGATTTTTCATTCTACATTGGGACTTTTCCTCCAATTGCCTTTAAATTACATCCTGCTTGGGATCATAGAGGAGGGTCTTTTCCACCAGCTTACCTCAACAGACTTTCACTACCTGACTGTGTAAACCAAAGCTTACTTACTTGTGTACTGAGACACAATGACACTGGCTCCATCAGTGAGGCCATCATCTGCTATAGCAGTCACACTTATTGTATACTGAACACCAGCAGTCAGGTTAGTAATGTTTCCATATGTTTCAGTCACATTGGCACTGTCAGTTACATTTCCATCAGTCCACTGAACTTTATAAAAGGAGCTGTTTCCCTCTGGTTTAGTCCAGTTCAGAGATATAGAGGATGTTGTAAAATCAGTTACAGTGAGATTCCTGACTACCTCAGGCTCTGTAAGGGAAGAAAGGTTATATGGGTAATTACATCAACTAAAATCTTGGGGTCAAAATAACAGTTGAAAGCATGCGACCAGTCACATGTTGGCCGACATTCATGGCGATACAAGTTCATCAAACATCCCTGAGTTCCGAGCTGCTTTCATCTGGTCATGTCATCATGCTTTTTAGAGTAGGCATGCCGGTCATCCTGAAAAAATGACCAAACTACCTCGATTGACTTCTTTTCTAGCATAACAGCAGCAGATTGACATAGAAACTTTCCTGGATACTTTACTATACAGCTCCTGACTAAAACATCATACGATGAATAGTGAGCAAAGCTGTGAAGATATTCAGAGAGATTTATCCAAAGGAAATACAAAACTGGACTAATAAAAAATCCAAACCTTGTCCCTACAGGTGATTTTGTCTATCATCACTGTTGCCCAGAGATTCAAGTCCAACAGTATCACTGTAGCTGATGTCCAAACCAGGAGTCAGTACAACTACATCTTCCTCACCCTCACACGAGGATACAACTCTGACACACCTGAACGTCTCCATTAACAAGATTTTTCATTCTACATTGGGACTTTTCCTGCAATTGCCTTTAAATTACATCCTGCTTGGGATCATAGAGGAGGGTCTTTTCCACCAGCTTACCTCAACAGACTTTCACTACCTGACTGTATAAACCAAAGCTTACTTACTTGTGTACTGAGACACAATGACACTGGCTCCATCAGTGAGGCCATCATCTGCTATAGCAGTCACACTTATTGTATACTGAACACCAGCAGTCAGGTTAGTAATGTTTCCATATGTTTCAGTCACATTGGCACTCTGAGTTACATTTCCATTAGTCCACTGAACTTTATAAAAGGAGCTGTTTCCCTCTGGTTTAGTCCAGTTCAGAGATATAGAGGATGTTGTGAAATCAGTTACAGTGAGATTCCTGACTACCTCAGGCTCTGTAAAAGAAAAGGTGTTATATGGGTATGAATTTTAAAAATTGACCAACATCTTTATGTCAGACAGGAGAGCACCCACAATATCCATGGAGCTGCAGGTTTATCTAACATCTCTGAGCTGAGATCTTCTTTTATTTGGTCAAACAATCATGACCGATGTGTCTGGGGTATAACCTGCCTTTCTCTCTATATCATCTAGGACAGGCTTCAGCTCCCCTGCGATCCTCTACAGGATGATGCAGGTATAACAAATCAATGGATGGATGTTATAAAGATCAGGGTTCCTCAACAGACTTCCACTACCTGACATTATGAACCACTTTTAAATGCTCACTTACTGGTGTATTGGGAAACAGTGATACTCTGTCCTTCAGTTAGACCATCATGTGCAACTGCAGTCACACTTATTGCATACTGGACACCAGCAGTCAGGTTAGTAATGACCTTAAATGTCTCAGACACCTTTACAGAGTCATTCATTTCTCCACCAGTCCACTGAACTCTATAGAAAGAGCTGTTTCCCTCTGGTTCAGTCCAGTTCAGAGATATTGAGGAGGTTGTGATTTTAGTGACAGTGAGATTCCTGACTACTTCAGGTTCTGGAAGTGAGAGAGAGCAGCGGATCCAAAGGAAAAGTAAAGTAATGTACAACAAAGTGCAGTAATAACACTCAATGGGGAAACCACTTTTTTCCACGCTACAGCTCCCCTATCACATATCAGTCACCTTTTAGTGTAAACCCAATTTAGACATGTACTTACTTGTGTAGTGAGACACAATAACACTTGCTCCTTCAGTGACGTGATCATCTGCCACTGCAGTAACATTTATCTTGTACTGAACACCAGCAGTCAGGTTAGTAATGTTTGTGTATGTGTCAGTCACTTTGGCATTGTCAGATACATTTCCATCAGTCCACTGAACTTTATAAAAGGAGCTGTTTCCCTCTGGTTTAGTCCAGTTCAGAGATATAGAGGATGTTGTAAAATCAGTTACAGTGAGATTCCTGACTACCTCAGGCTCTGTAAGGGAAGAAAGGTTATATGGGTAATTACATCAACTAAAATCTTGGGGTCAAAATAACAGTTGAAAGCATGCGACCAGTCACATGTTGGCCGACATTCATGGCGATACAAGTTCATCAAACATCCCTGAGTTCCGAGCTGCTTTCATCTGGTCATGTCATCATGCTTTTTAGAGTAGGCATGCCGGTCATCCTGAAAAAATGACCAAACTACCTCGATTGACTTCTTTTCTAGCATAACAGCAGCAGATTGACATAGAAACTTTCCTGGATACTTTACTATACAGCTCCTGACTAAAACATCATACGATGAATAGTGAGCAAAGCTGTGAAGATATTCAGAGAGATTTATCCAAAGGAAATACAAAACTGGACTAATAAAAAATCCAAACCTTGTCCCTACAGGTGATTTTGTCTATCATCACTGTTGCCCAGAGATTCAAGTCCAACAGTATCACTGTAGCTGATGTCCAAACCAGGAGTCAGTACAACTACATCTTCCTCACCCTCACACGAGGATACAACTCTGACACACCTGAACGTCTCCATTAACAAGATTTTTCATTCTACATTGGGACTTTTCCTGCAATTGCCTTTAAATTACATCCTGCTTGGGATCATAGAGGAGGGTCTTTTCCACCAGCTTACCTCAACAGACTTTCACTACCTGACTGTATAAACCAAAGCTTACTTACTTGTGTACTGAGACACAATGACACTGGCTCCATCAGTGAGGCCATCATCTGCTATAGCAGTCACACTTATTGTATACTGAACACCAGCAGTCAGGTTAGTAATGTTTCCATATGTTTCAGTCACATTGGCACTCTGAGTTACATTTCCATTAGTCCACTGAACTTTATAAAAGGAGCTGTTTCCCTCTGGTTTAGTCCAGTTCAGAGATATAGAGGATGTTGTGAAATCAGTTACAGTGAGATTCCTGACTACCTCAGGCTCTGTAAAAGAAAAGGTGTTATATGGGTATGAATTTTAAAAATTGACCAACATCTTTATGTCAGACAGGAGAGCACCCACAATATCCATGGAGCTGCAGGTTTATCTAACATCTCTGAGCTGAGATCTTCTTTTATTTGGTCAAACAATCATGACCGATGTGTCTGGGGTATAACCTGCCTTTCTCTCTATATCATCTAGGACAGGCTTCAGCTCCCCTGCGATCCTCTACAGGATGATGCAGGTATAACAAATCAATGGATGGATGTTATAAAGATCAGGGTTCCTCAACAGACTTCCACTACCTGACATTATGAACCACTTTTAAATGCTCACTTACTGGTGTATTGGGAAACAGTGATACTCTGTCCTTCAGTTAGACCATCATGTGCAACTGCAGTCACACTTATTGCATACTGGACACCAGCAGTCAGGTTAGTAATGACCTTAAATGTCTCAGACACCTTTACAGAGTCATTCATTTCTCCACCAGTCCACTGAACTCTATAGAAAGAGCTGTTTCCCTCTGGTTCAGTCCAGTTCAGAGATATTGAGGAGGTTGTGATTTTAGTGACAGTGAGATTCCTGACTACTTCAGGTTCTGGAAGTGAGAGAGAGCAGCGGATCCAAAGGAAAAGTAAAGTAATGTACAACAAAGTGCAGTAATAACACTCAATGGGGAAACCACTTTTTTCCACGCTACAGCTCCCCTATCACATATCAGTCACCTTTTAGTGTAAACCCAATTTAGACATGTACTTACTTGTGTAGTGAGACACAATAACACTTGCTCCTTCAGTGACGTGATCATCTGCCACTGCAGTAACATTTATCTTGTACTGAACACCAGCAGTCAGGTTAGTAATGTTTGTGTATGTGTCAGTCACTTTGGCATTGTCAGATACATTTCCATCAGTCCACTGAACTTTATAAAAGGAGCTGTTTCCCTCTGGTTTAGTCCAGTTCAGAGATATAGAGGATGTTGTAAAATCAGTTACAGTGAGATTCCTGACTACCTCAGGCTCTGTAAGGGAAGAAAGGTTATATGGGTAATTA
This sequence comes from Dascyllus trimaculatus, assembly GCA_024666655.1. NCBI lineage: Eukaryota > Metazoa > Chordata > Actinopteri > Pomacentridae > Dascyllus > Dascyllus trimaculatus. Next base: position 13,325,719 of record CM045448.1, on the reverse strand, counting down.
CATCAACTAAAATCTTGGGGTCAAAATAACAGTTGAAAGCATGCGACCAGTCACATGTTGGCCGACATTCATGGCGATACAAGTTCATCAAACATCCCTGAGTTCCGAGCTGCTTTCATCTGGTCATGTCATCATGCTTTTTAGAGTAGGCATGCCGGTCATCCTGAAAAAATGACCAAACTACCTCGATTGACTTCTTTTCTAGCATAACAGCAGCAGATTGACATAGAAACTTTCCTGGATACTTTACTATACAGCTCCTGACTAAAACATCATACGATGAATAGTGAGCAAAGCTGTGAAGATATTCAGAGAGATTTATCCAAAGGAAATACAAAACTGGACTAATAAAAAATCCAAACCTTGTCCCTACAGGTGATTTTGTCTATCATCACTGTTGCCCAGAGATTCAAGTCCAACAGTATCACTGTAGCTGATGTCCAAACCAGGAGTCAGTACAACTACATCTTCCTCACCCTCACACGAGGATACAACTCTGACACACCTGAACGTCTCCATTAACAAGATTTTTCATTCTACATTGGGACTTTTCCTGCAATTGCCTTTAAATTACATCCTGCTTGGGATCATAGAGGAGGGTCTTTTCCACCAGCTTACCTCAACAGACTTTCACTACCTGACTGTATAAACCAAAGCTTACTTACTTGTGTACTGAGACACAATGACACTGGCTCCATCAGTGAGGCCATCATCTGCTATAGCAGTCACACTTATTGTATACTGAACACCAGCAGTCAGGTTAGTAATGTTTCCATATGTTTCAGTCACATTGGCACTCTGAGTTACATTTCCATTAGTCCACTGAACTTTATAAAAGGAGCTGTTTCCCTCTGGTTTAGTCCAGTTCAGAGATATAGAGGATGTTGTGAAATCAGTTACAGTGAGATTCCTGACTACCTCAGGCTCTGTAAAAGAAAAGGTGTTATATGGGTATGAATTTTAAAAATTGACCAACATCTTTATGTCAGACAGGAGAGCACCCACAATATCCATGGAGCTGCAGGTTTATCTAACATCTCTGAGCTGAGATCTTCTTTTATTTGGTCAAACAATCATGACCGATGTGTCCGGGGTATAACCTGCCTTTCTCTCTATATCATCTAGGACAGGCTTCAGCTCCCCTGCGATCCTCTACAGGATGATGCAGGTTTAACAAATCAATGGATGGATGTTATAAAGATCAGGGTTCCTCAACAGACTTCCACTACCTGACATTATGAACCACTTTTAAATGCTCACTTACTGGTGTATTGGGAAACAGTGATACTCTGTCCTTCAGTTAGACCATCATGTGCAACTGCAGTCACACTTATTGTATACTGGACACCAGGAGTCAGGTTAGTAATGACCTTAAATGTCTCAGACACCTTTACAGAGTCATTCATTTCTCCACCAGTCCACTGAACTCTATAGAAAGAGCTGTTTCCCTCTGGTTCAGTCCAGTTCAGAGATATTGAGGAGGTTGTGATTTTAGTGACAGTGAGATTCCTGACTACTTCAGGTTCTGGAAGTGAGAGAGAGCAGCGGATCCAAAGGAAAAGTTAAGTAATGTACAACAAAGTGCAGTAATAACACTCAATGGGAAACCACTTTTTTCCACGCTACAGCTCCCCTATCACATATCAGTCACCTTTTAGTGTAAACCCAATTTAGACATGTACTTACTTGTGTAGTGAGACACAATAACACTTGCTCCTTCAGTGACGTGATCATCTGCCACTGCAGTAACATTTATCTTGTATTGAACACCAGCAGTCAGGTTAGTAATGTTTGTGTATGTGTCAGTCACTTTGGCACTGTCAGTTACACTTCCATCAGTCCACTGAACTTTATAAAAGGAGCTGTTTCCTTCTGGTTTAGTCCAGTTCAGAGATATAGAGGATGTTGTAAAATCAGTTACAGTGAGATTCCTGACTACCTCGGGCTCTGTAAGGGAAGAAAGGTTATATGGGTAATTATATCAACTACAATCTTGGGGTCAAAATAACAGTTGAAAGCATGCGACCAGTCACATGTTGGCCGACATTCATGGCGATACAAGTTCATCAAACATCCCTGAGTTCCGAGCTGCTTTCATCTGGTCATGTCATCATGCTTTTTAGAGTAGGCATGCCGGTCATCCTGAAAAAATGACCAAACTACCTCGATTGACTTCTTTTCTAGCATAACAGCAGCAGATTGACATAGAAACTTTCCTGGATACTTTACTATACAGCTCCTGAATAAAACATCATACGATGAATAGTGAGCAAAGCTGTGAAGATATTCAGAGAGATTTATCCAAAGGAAATACAAAACTGGACTAATAAAAAATCCAAACCTTGTCCCTACAGGTGATTTTGTCTATCATCACTGTTGCCCAGAGATTCAAGTCCAACAGTATCACTGTAGCTGATGTCCAAACCAGGAGACAGCACAAATACATCTTCTTCACCCTCACACGAGGATACAACTCTGACACACCTGAACGTCTCCATTAACAAGATTTTTCATTCTACATTGGGACTTTTCCTGCAATTGCCTTTAAATTACATCCTGCTTGGGATCATAGAGGAGGGTCTTTTCCACCAGCTTACCTCAACAGACTTTCACTACCTGACTGTGTAAACCAAAGCTTACTTACTTGTGTACTGAGACACAATGACACTGGCTCCATCAGTGAGGCCATCATCTGCTATAGCAGTCACACTTATTGTATACTGAACACCAGCAGTCAGGTTAGTAATGTTAGTGTATGTGTCAATCACATTGGCACTGTCAGTTACACTTCCATCAGTCCACTGAACTTTATAAAAGGAGCTGTTTCCCTCTGGTTTAGTCCAGTTCAGAGATATAGAGGATGTTGTGAAATCAGTTACAGTGAGATTCCTGACTACGTCAGGTTCTGTAAAAGAAAAGGTGTTATATGGGTATGAATTTTAAAAATTGACCAACATCTTTATGTCAGACAGGAGAGCACCCACAATATTCATGGAGCTGCAGGTTTATCTAACATCTCTGAGCTGAGATCTTCTTTTATTTGGTCAAACAATCATGACTGATGTGTCCGGGGTGTAACCTGCCTTCCTCTCTATATCATCTAGGACAGGCTTCAGCTCCCCTGCGATCCTCTACAGGATGATGCAGGTATAACAAATCAATGGATGGATGTTACAAAGATCATAGTTCCTCAACAGACTTCCACTACCTGACATTATGAACCACTTTTAAATGCTCACTTACTGGTGTATTGGGAAACAGCGGTACTCTGTCCTTCAGTTAGACCATCATGTGCAACTGCAGTCACACTTATTGCATACTGGACACCAGCAGTCAGGTTAGTAATGACTTTAAATGTCTCAGACACCTTTACAGAGTCATTCATTTCTCCACCAGTCCACTGAACTCTATAGAAAGAGCTGTTTCCCTCTGGTTCAGTCCAGTTCAGAGATATTGAGGAGGTTGTGATTTTAGTGACAGTGAGATTCCTGACTACTTCAGGTTCTGGAAGTGAGAGAGAGCAGCGGATCCAAAGGAAAAGTTAAGTAATGTACAACAAAGTGCAGTAATAACACTTAATGGGGAAACCACTTTTCTCCACGCTACAGCTCCCCTATCATATATCAGTCACCTTGCAGTGTAAGCCCAATTTAGACATGTACTTACTTGTGTAGTGAGACACAATGACACTTGCTCCTTCAGTGACGTGATCATCTGCCACTGCAGTAACATTTATCTTGTACTGAACACCAGCAGTCAGGTTAGTAATGTTTGTGTATATGTCAGTCACTTTGGCATTGTCAGTTACACTTCCATCAGTCCACTGAACTTTATAAAAGGAGCTGTTTCCTTCTGGTTTAGTCCAGTTCAGAGATATAGAGGATGTTGTGAAATCAGTTACAGTGAGATTCCTGACTACCTCAGGCTCTGTAAGGGAAGAAGGGTTATATGGGTAGGAGTAATTAATTATTTTATTATTTCCTGAATACTTTACTATATCAGCTCCTGACTAAAACATCATATGATGAATAGTGAGCAAAGCTGTGAAGATATTCAGAGAGATTTATCCAAAGGAAATACAAAACTGGACTAATAAAAAATCCAAACCTTGTCCCTACAGGTGATTTTGTCTATCATCACTGTTGCCCAGAGATTCAAGTCCAACAGTATCACTGTAGCTGATGTCCAAACCAGGAGTCAGTACAACTACATCTTCCTCACCCTCACACGAGGATACAACTCTGACACACCTGAACGTCTCCATTAACAAGATTTTTCATTCTACATTGGGACTTTTCCTGCAATTGCCTTTAAATTACATCCTGCTTGGGATCATAGAGGAGGGTCTTTTCCACCAGCTTACCTCAACAGACTTTCACTACCTGACTGTGTAAACCAAAGCTTACTTACTTGTGTACTGAGACACAATGACACTGGCTCCATCAGTGAGGCCATCATCTGCTATAGCAGTCACACTTATTGTATACTGAACACCAGCAGTCAGGTTAGTAATGTTAGTGTATGTGTCAATCACATTGGCACTGTCAGTTACATTTCCATCAGTCCACTGAACTTTATAAAAGGAGCTGTTTCCTTCTGGTTTAGTCCAGTTCAGAGATATAGAGGATGTTGTGAAATCAGTTACAGTGAGATTCCTGACTACCTCAGGTTCTGTAAAAGAAAAGGTGTTATATGGGTATGAATTTTAAAAATTGACCAACATCTTTATGTCAGACAGGAGAGCACCCACAATATCCATGGAGCTGCAGGTTTATCTAACATCTCTGAGCTGAGATCTTCTTTTATTTGGTCAAACAATCATGACCGATGTGTCCGGGGTGTAACCTGCCTTCCTCTCTATATCATCTAGGACAGGCTTCAGCTCCCCTGCGATCCTCTACAGGATGATGCAGGTATAACAAATCAATGGATGGATGTTATAAAGATCAGGGTTCCTCAACAGACTTCCACTACCTGACATTATGAACCACTTTTAAATGCTCACTTACTGGTGTATTGGGAAACAGTGATACTCTGTCCTTCAGTTAGACCATCATGTGCAACTGCAGTCACACTTATTGTATACTGGACACCAGGAGTCAGGTTAGTAATGACCTTAAATGTCTTAGACACATTTACAGAGTCATTCATTTCTCCACCAGTCCACTGAACTCTATAGAAAGAGCTGTTTCCCTCTGGTTCAGTCCAGTTCAGATATATTGAGGATGTTGTGATTTTAGTGACAGTGAGATTCCTGACTACTTCAGGTTCTGGAAGTGAGAGAGAGCAGCGGATCCAAAGGAAAAGTAAAGTAATGTACAACAAAGTGCAGTAATAACACTCAATGGGGAAACCACTTTTCTCCACGCTACAGCTCCCCTATCATATATCAGTCACCTTTTAGTGTAAACCCAATTTAGACATGTACTTACTTGTGTAGTGAGACACAATGACACTTGCTCCTTCAGTGACGTGATCATCTGCCACTGCAGTAACATTTATCTTGTACTGAACACCAGCAGTCAGGTTAGTAATGTTTGTGTATGTGTCAGTCACAGTGGCATTGTCAGTTACACTTCCATCAGTCCACTGAACTTTATAAAAGGAGCTGTTTCCTTCTGGTTTAGTCCAGTTCAGAGATATAGAGGATGTTGTGAAATTAGTGACTTTAAGATTGTTGATCTGTTCAGGCTCTGTGAATTGGAGCAATGTCAATGAGAAAACCATTAATATTATAAAAATCCACTAAAATATTCTCTGAGTCAAAGTCATAGTGGAAACCATGACACTAGAAACATGTTGTCTCAGCAACATTCATATAGGTGGAGGTTCGTTTACCATCTGTTTTCTTTCCATCTTGTTATCATACTGCCTGGTGTCCTCTTCAGACTTTCACTACCTGATTGTATGGACCACATTTAAATGCTTACTTACTTGTGAACTGAGACACACTGACACTGGCTCCTTCAGTGAGGCCATCATCTGCCACAGCAGTCACACTTATTGTATACTGGACACCAGCAGTCAGGTTAGTGATGACCTTAAATGTCTCAGACACCTTTACAGAGTCATTTATTTCTCCACCAGTCCACTGAACTCTATAGAAAGAGCTGTTTCCCTCTGGTTCAGTCCAGTTCAGAGATATTGAGGAGGTTGTGATTTTAGTGACAGTGAGATTATTCACTACTTCAGGTTCTGGAAGTGAGAGAGGGCAGAGGATCCAAAGCAAACATGTGTTGAAATACAACAAAGTTAAGTATTACCCCTACATAGAAAAAATCACTGTCTCCACACTTTAGCTCCCTAAACACATAGCGATCATCTTACAATGTAAGCCAGATTTAGGAGTGTACTTACTTGTGTAGTGAGACACCATGTCATTCACTCCTTCAGTGAGGCCATCATCTGCCACTGCATTAACAGTTATGTCATACTGGACACCAGCAGTCAGGTTGATAATGTTTATGTATGTTTGAATTACATTATCACTCTTAGTTACATTTCCATCTGTCCACTGTACTCTATAGAAAGAGCTGTTTCCATTTGGTTTAGTCCAGTTCACAGATATAGAAGAAGTTGTGAAACCAGTGACTTTAAGATTGTTGACCTGTTCAGGCTCTGTGAATTAGGGTGGTATCAACGAGAAAACCATCAATATTATAAAAATCAACTGAAACATTTTTTGAGTCAAAGTCACAGTGGAAACCATGACATCAGATACATGCTTCCTCTGAAACATTCATACAGGTGGAAGTTCATCCAACATTTTTCTCTTGGTCATGTTGACATACTTCTTAGGGCAGACTGTCAGGGTCATAGTAGCTTCTATGAGCTTCTATGAGCAACTACCAATCTCACCCTCACGTTCAAGTTTAACTTTTACCCACCTCTCCAGTGCCTATTGTTCTCTTATGCATTGCTTGTTTTAATTCTCTATTCTATCCGTTTCTCTCTCCCCTTTACCCTCACCCCAGCTGGTCGAGGCAGATAGCTGCCCTCCCTGAGCCTAGTTCTGCTGGAGGTTTCACCCCTTAAAAGGAAGTTGTTTTTTCTTCCCACTTTCACCAAAGAGCTTGATCAAAAGGAATTGTTTTGATTTGTTGGGATTTTCTCTGTAATATCAGACTATAACATAAAAGTGTACTTACTTGTGTACTGAGACACCGTGTCATTCGCTCCAATAGTGAGGCCATCATCTGCCACAGCATTCACCGTCACTGTATACTTGACGCCAGGAGTCAGGTTAGTAATGTTAATATATGTTTCAGGTGCATTGTCATTCTTAGTCTCAGTTCCATCTGTCCACTGTACTCTATAGAAAGAGCTGTTTCCATTTGGTTTAGTCCAGTTCAGAGATATAGAGGATGTCGTGAAACCAATGACTTTAAGATCGTTGACCTTTTCAGGCTCTGTGAATTGAAGAGATGAGAAAACAATTCATGTTGTGTATGTGGATAATAAAAATGATTCAACAAAGTGAACAGACTTACTCGTTGTGACCTCTTTGCAGCAGTTCAAACAATGAACATTGATTTGATAGACGGCTCCAGGAGTCAGACCAATTATCAAACCATTTCCGGAAATGTTGTCGTCAGTGGATAAACTGCAGTTTTGTTGGGGAACAACATTAACAGTTGTTTCTGTTGTTGCTAATGATGTTTCTGCTGTACAGTTTTCTATAAAAAAAATAGAAGAACAAGAAAAACAAGACCAAATAATCAGAAATAATCACAAGTAGATTTTAAGAATAATCTCTGAAAATTATTTTTGTATCCTATTATACAGCTATTTCTTTTAAAAACAGAGGAACAAAGTAACAGACATAGAGCACAATGAACGGTACTTACGGGGAAAGACACATCCTGCTTGAGCGCTCTGCAGAGTTGAAGACAGAGAGAAGCAAAGTAAATCATTTTGCACCAGCAGAGGTCAGCATTACGTTTTGAACAGATTCAAAGTACAAGAAACCAAACTGCCTGTCCAGTGTCACCGGGAAGCGCTCATACCAGTTAAACGACATGTGATGCATCCTACAGAAGGCTGAAGTGATAGCAGCCTTGTCCTATGTTTCTTTACAGCGGTCAAAAAGCAGCTGGAGGACTCAGAAGTCCAATTTTTGTTCAGTTAAACTTTGTATTTAATTCCCCAGGATGTAGGGCTAAAAGCTGTTTTAAAGCTCACTTTGGTGAATAAATACTGAGCCCACTGTAGAGCTTTATAGCTAATTTCAGTCCTTTCTATGTGCACATAATTCCTAACAAAAGAATCAAAATTTGGCATCAAATGCTTGCTCACATTCTTGGACTTCAACGGTTCTTTGATTCGATGTTTCCTCATGAGAACCAGGAAACTTCTTTAACATAAGACTTCGTTTGGAAAGGATTTCTAGCACTTTATGCATTAGGAAGTTTAATATATATATTTTCAAAAAACATGCTCCCATTATCCAAAGTAAAGCACTGTATAAGCACAAGTATCCACACCCAGATCTTCATTATTTGATTTTTTGCCGGCCCAATTGTAGTCAAATTCAAGTATACTGCATCCCGACCTACTGGAACAAACCCTAAAAATGTTAATTATGTGTGGGATTTTAGTTACATTTAAAGTTTAACATCCAACAAGTTTTTCTTTGTTTTTTTGACACACAAAAGCTCCGTATTATGGGATAAAGTTCCTTTGTAACTGATTAAAAGATCATGTTTGTGTAGTAGTTAGGGAAAACAAGGAAGTAGACTCTGCTGAAAACCTGGCCATCTGTAACCATTCTGCAGCCTCATGGGTAATAGTAAACATGGGGAACCGCTGCTGAGAATATTGTTCTTCCTCCTCATAGGATTACATCTGGATATCTCATTTCTCAAACTCCATAATGACAAACAAATGCTGATCACAGCAAACCATAATGTCACTGCAAGGAAGCACCAGCTCAGCCCTTTAGTGTAGAAATGTGGATTTTAATCGAACGCTGTTAGTTTCAATTTATAATCCTTATATCAGTTGCTGGAGTTAGAACTGTACTTCACGTTAGAGTTAAGTTTAATTTATTTGAAACAGATCTGTGAGATGATGTTATTGTCCTATCTGTCCAATATGCACCAATCATCACATAGTTTATCCATCAGAGTGGCTCCAACTCTATTGTTTAAGATACTGTCAGTACTGCCTGCAGCACATGTAGCAGAGTATGTATCACATCTGAGCAGGTGGTGGTGCGGAGTCAAGAGGTGTCTTCACGGTAGGCTGCAAACTGTTTTGTGATATACATTGCTGGAAAGTTAATAAGCAATGGCCCCATAACTGTTAACTTTCAATATAACTCTAACGTCCTATATTTGTACATACATATAAAGAATATATGCCAATGCATTGATATTGCACTATATTATTTGAAAAACCATAAAAAGACATCATGTTCTAAAAGCCATCATCTTGTGGGGGCTTTTAAAAAGGAAGCACACCTCCAAAGCAACTCCTTTTATTTGGTATATGAGTAAGCTGGTTGTCAGAGTAGACTTTGTAGGCGATGTGTGAGGAACTGAAGGATGCACTAATATTTTTTTTTATTTTGAATGTTCAATATTTATAATGGACTGTTGATCTATGAATTGTGGCATTGTTATTGGAAGCATTTGAAGAAAATCATGTGTATTTGCGCTCAATGCTTGTCCAGAGTTTCGATAGGTCACTTTCAACTGGTTAGGCGGGGCCCCCATGATATACATACACGTTGCATTTGATGGCGACTGGGAACTCTAAACTTCCAAAGTAAACGCCACCAGAAACTAGATTTCCTATTTGTAACTCAAGTAAGGTTTTTCAGATTCAACTTCTGCATTTTTGTCATTCCAATAATCGTAGCCTTAACAGTAAATAAACTTTTCTATTTTCAATGAATTTAATACCAACATGTCTATAACATGAGGCAATGGATTTTTTGTGCCTTTTTCTTTTTGTTCCTCTAATTTTTGTTTCTCCAGTTTACTGAACAACACCAAAAGCAGCAAAGCAAACTCGTAGAGTGCTACAATTTTGTTTCCTGTTTTGGTATCAAAAGAGGTCAAACATAATGTCACTTCAAGGTCCAACTTCCCATTTATGAAGTACATATGAGCATACTGGGAGACAGGAGGAAAACGGTTTGCTCTGAAGGCAACACAGCTCATCACCATACCTAATTATTTAACATATTAAGAGTAATTGTTTCAAAAGTTTTCCCTATAAGCATTTCTCCCTTTGTTTCATTTTTTTAGAGTCTGCAAACATGTCTTCTATCTCACCACCTCACCTTGCACCAGTCACATTCATGCAACCTCATGGCCACTTGAACTCTGCATTTCTGCTCTGGTTATCATCCACATCCTGGTGTCAGGACCAAACACACAACCCTGCATTACTTATTAGCCAAAATCTAAACAGCCTTGAGTCACTTGCTGACAAGTTGCCTTTCAGACTATTTGCCACTCAGCTAAACATTAAACACATGGCATCATAGCTCAAGCCTGCATCATTCTCGTCCCCACAAACATCAGAAAACCAATCATTAACTTCCAACAATGACATAACACACTTTACAGCATAAAAGCTACAATGTTCGCTATTTGTGGTGCTGCTAACTTCTATTATTTTGCAAACTAAATATTCTGAGTATTACAAAATTGGGAGTCTGGAATTGGAGAATGTCTGGTATTTTTGCTTAACTATGGAGTTCAGCAAGCAGTTATCGATTATTGATCAACTCTTTTTCTAAAAATCAATTGAAATTAGCTCTAATGATAACTTCATCGAGGTAGAATTTATAACACATACGTTTTAGCTCAGTCTACAGAATAAATTGGTCCTAAAGTGTATATTTTCATTTTGTATGCACGCATTTTCTCCTTTACAAAACATCTGTTGCATTGGAGTGTTGTCTTTTGTACGTACTTTGACTACATTAAATTGAAGTCATGATAAAAACTTTGTTGGGTCTATTCTGTTCTGTTGTATGACAATTTTAAAAATCGTCAGACCATGGAAACACGAAAAGAAAAAATTCCATTCTCCGTCAAGAGTTGCCCCTTCCACCCGCCCGTCGACGCAGATCGGTGTCCTCCCTTTAACTTTTCCTTTTTCTATTCACATCGGTGACCCTTCCCTTCCTGCCAACCCTCAGGGACGCTATTCTTCTCTCTGAAGAACAAAAAGGTTTCACACAGCGATGCCCGGAGGTTTGAGGTTTCAGTGCTCTCCGAGGATCAGGTGGAGGGAGTTTACATACAGACACACATCATCAAGTCAAATGTGATTTATGCTGTATGCATGAGTTCATTCTTTATTCCTGCAAGTTGCTATTATTTACTCTTTAACCCGAATCTCTAAGATCAGTCAGCCAACCTTTATATAAAATGTCATTTGGCTCTCTTTTACTTTGGGTGGATTTGGCACTTCATCAGGAGGAACGGGTAGAATGAGGAAGTACACATGTATGCAACTATACTTCTGCTGTTTATGTAGGGCGTCCTGTGACGCAACGTGTGAATGGGTTGTTGAGAATTAATACCTATTTATAACTTAGAGACACTTTGCATTTCCACTATACATAGTTGTTTAAGCTTCACTCAAAATTAAAAGTCTGACTTTTATCGAGTCTCTCGTTATGAACAATTAGTTCTAATGTATGGTGTATAAATATGTAACCTTTGCTCTTTCAAATTGCTGAAAGCTGATCATGCCATACACTAATCAGACTGAACAAGAAAGTTGAAAGATTTTAAATTCAAATACCCTTCGCTCTGAGACTGGAGGTTTACTTGTGGTTCCCAGAGTTTCCAGAAGTAGAATGGGAGGCAGAGCCCTCAGTTATCAGGCTCCTCTGTTGTGGAATAAGCTCCTGGTTTGGGTTCGGGAGGCAGACACCCTCTCTACTTACAAGATTAGGCTCAAAACTTTCCTCTTTGATAAAGCTTATAGTTAGGGCTGCTCAGGATCACCTGAGCTGTCCCTTAGTTATGCTGCTATAGGTTTAGACTGCTGGGGGACTCACATGATGCACTGGGCTCATCTCCTCTACACCATATCACCATTACATGTCACTAACTCTGTGTTTCCCCCGAGGTCCAGCGTCCTGTGCTTGGTCTCCGTAGATGTCTCTGGATCTGGAACTTCACATCCCTGATCTGCAGGCGCTGGCATCACCACCTGCTCGCCTCTCCCAACTCCAACTATCCTGCTACCCCTCCCCTTCATCCCCACTTCCAACCCAACCAGTTGAGGCAGATGGCTGCCTTCCCTGAGCCTGGTTCTGTCAGAGGTTGTTTTCCCCCCTCCCTATCCTAGGGGGTTTTTGGTTCCTTCCCACCGTCACTGACTGCTTGCTCATAGGGAATCCAAATGCAACTTTGGATTGTTGGGTTTTCTGTTTTCTGTTCTTTTTGCTGTGTGATGACATGCGTTGTAAATACATGCTATACAAATAAAATAGAACTGAATTGAATTGAAAATTGAATTGATGTATTAGGAATCAGTTGAATGCTATCATTCACACCAACCCTCTCAAATCAAAACTCAACATTACCACTGGCAGAGTTTGCTCTTTTAAACCACTGTGGAATTTTTAACATTTTATAGTAATCTATCTTCTACTTTCACTGCAAACAATACACAAGTACTTTTAGCCCTACGAACGCCAAACTTCACTGGCAAGTTATCTTTATAAAATCACCAACATTATGCCATTTGTCATCGCCAGAAACTGTAAAAACTGAAAAAATCATCAGATTTTGAACGATCTAAAGATCCTTAAACTATTTGTCTATGATGTGTTGATCTATCTGAAAAAAGTCACCAAAAACTAATGAAAAATTAAATGTTTGTACAAACTTATTCTGTAAAAGCCAATATAATGCTCTTCGGCACAGCCAAAAAGCAAGTATTGATTCAAGTGTGACCAACAAAGTTTTGGTTGAACTGCAGCCGACACCAAGCAGAAAGTAGACGGAGTATGTAAACAAATTCAAAATGTAAACAGTAAAATATCTGTGGTATGTGGAGTCACTGCACAATGTACGAGTTTTTTCCAGTTCTGTAAAATAAACATCAAAGAAATTCAATTATTTCTTCTTCTTTTATTATCTATGACATATCCGTGGCATACTGCTCCAAAGATATATCTGAGTTGTGGTTTTGTTTGTTTCCCTAAAGGTGCAGGACTTTATATTGCCAAGAAAAATGAGCCCACGCCGAGTACAAATGTGACAGGAGCAAAGAAACACAGAGGAACTGCTCAGAGTTTAGAGGGTGCACTAACATCAGCATCATAACACAAATAACACAAACACAAAACTGACCAGCAGGATACCAAGACGGTTGAACATGCAGCACCTATGCAGACTCAGTTGTTGTAAACATCAGAGTTGGTGCAAACAAGCTGGAGTAGACCAAAACTGAGCAAAAAGCAGAGTGAATATAGGACCCCTATTCATCAGGTGGTCAGAAACTCCAACATTACTACGTTTACTGGATGAGTAAAGAAGCTGATTCGGTCGTAATGACAAATTTGAGATATACTGTTTAGATGCCGGGCTGCACAGTGGCTCTGTGGTTAGCAGCGTCGCCTCACAGCTAGAAGATCCCCGGTACGCGTCCCGGTTAGGATGCCTGGGATCTCACCCTCCCCACCCTCCGGCATCGCAACATTTCAACAGTCTCATGTTTTCATACACATACTCATGTTAAACTGATCTCTGGGGATGTGACTTCTCTAAGCTGCGACTCCCGAAAGTTTTATTTCCCTTGGCCCTCTTCCTAAGAATCACTTAATTTCTCCTGACTAAATAAACAAAACAACGTCTCAGGGCCATTATGCTTTGGCACCGACTCAGCGAGCAGAAATAACGCGACTCAAGAGTCCCTTTTGGGAAACGCTGCCCTAGAAATACTGGAGCTCAAATAATGGGCTTCACTTTTTCTTAACTCCACCCGTCTCATGCTTTTGTGGGACCTTGTAGGATCATTTCAATCAACTGATACCTCGTCAAAGCTTTTACTCTTTGTTCTTTCTATCGGATAAGTGTTGGATAAACAGCAGCATCTTATTCTACTGCAAATAACTTTCGCTAGTGTACACAAATCAAGTTTAAAGCCATATAGTTCTTGGAAACTGTCTGCTGAGGAGCATAATTTAATGCGTGTTGGGGAACATACTTTGCTTGTGACCTCTTTGCCCTGTATACTAGCTGTGCCCTTTGACTGGGCCTGTCTGCAGTAGGAGGAGGAGGAAATGGCTGTACTGACCACACTATGTAAACATTACATCACCCCTAAAGGCAGCCTGCCACTCTCTGATTCCTTCTGATTCCTAGCAGCCCAGATAACACCCCGGTTCCTTCCTGCATAATAACACCCCGACCCATAAAAACAATCCAAAAAAAATCACCTTTAAAGGGGCTGTTTACTCAGGGATCAGTCCCTTATAATCTGATAACAAAATTGTAAGGAGAAAAAAAAAAGCAAAAACGCTGCACAATACTTGGTTTCTGCTCCTTGAATTACGCAAAGTAATTTAAAAAAAACTACTGCTCAGGTCTTGTTGCCCTTGCTGACTTGCTGAGTGGAGAAAGTGGATTCCTCTACGGCTGTAAATTCTGCAAATTCATGTTATCTGATCAAACCAAAATGCAACACAAAACGCCTGAGGTCCAGGAGGGAGAAACGGATAAATCTTGATAGTAGCCCCCTTTATGTATTTTTATTTTCCCTCTCTATTTGACCTTTTCTGCTCTTTTGTTAGCTATGTTCCACTTATCTAGCAAATCAGTGACTCTTCACTTTATTCTTTGTTTGTTATTCTTTTCTCCTCTTGCAGCATTCGCGCGCTGACGTCTTCCGTCCCCGACTTGATGCTGTCGTGGCACGAGAGGAGCTTTTTGTTCCTCTAGATGGGCTGTGATCGAGTATGAGTGAGTGAGTGTTGATTAGTGCGACTGATATTTGGCAGCTTGGGCATTTTACCAAACTGACTGTTAGTGGGTTACAATTGGCAGGCTTTCTTCATAAAAGGGAAAAAGATCCAAATATCCAAATAAGAGAATGTAATACTGCTGACAAAACACTGAAGTTGAAGGAAGAAAAGGGTTTGAGAAAGCTCTGATTCAACTGAGCCTAAAATAGAATCACTGTAGTGTAAAGGCACGTTGTCTTTTGAAAAAGTCACCAACATTTCACCAGTTATCAGAGCCGGAAACTGTAAAAACAGTCTTTGAGCTACCAGTCCACTAGAAAAGTTACTTAGAACTAAGCCCAAAATGATGACATTCCATAAAAATCACATTATTATTTAAAGTTCATCAAAAATAAATACTTTGTAATGACTAGATTCTGCAAGTAAACTAAATATTCTGCACTCCTTGGCACAACCGAGAAGTCATTAGTGACTAAGCTGCTACCGACAGTGGCAAAAATTCAGGGACTTTTCGGCTGAACTGGGCTGAACTGCAGGCAGTGTTTACACAGAGCAGAGAGGAGACACGTATGGAAACAAATTTAAAATAGAAATAGCAAAATACACTGTTGTCCAAAAAGTTGAAATAATTTAGTTTTCAGACACATTCCTCTTTTATTCCCACTTATACACATCAGTAATCACTTTTGACCAGGTTCAGTGATTACATACTGAGTCCATGGCTGTGTTGTCCTTTTCCTGCTTAACATCTGTATACCGTAAGTCCACGGTTTCAGAATTGACTGCATAATTTTCAACAAAATTTGAAACAAAAGTTCCCTAGGCTATGAGCCTCGTCCGACACAGCTGGCAATACACCAAAGAGTACTTGCACTCTGACAGGATGGACACAAACAAGCCAACATTGCTGGTTTCCTTGGAATATCGCAGAGTACGGTCTGTAAAATCCTCAAACATCATCAAGAGGAAAGTCATTTGAGGCCACAAAAATCTCCAGGATGACCAAGACTAACTACCAGACGAGATGATCGGCAACTGTTTAATCTGTGCCACAGAAATTGGAAAATACCAACAAACCGCCCTCGTCATTTGTGGAGAAGACACAGAAGTAAAAAATGTTTTATTCTAACTTTATGGGCAACAGTGTATCTACAGCACGTTGGTTAAAAGTTCTAAGTTTTTTGTAGAATTAATAATAAAAGAAATTCAACTTTCATTTTTCTTTTTTAATGATTTAAGACATTTTAAGTGGGTCACACTGCAGAGAAGACATTTTTGAGTTCTATCTACTTCTAGCCATAGTTGTACTGTTTCCATAGAGGTGCAGGACTTTATATGGTGGTAAAAAATTAGTTCACAGTGAGTAAAAATATAAAAGGAGTAAAAAAATGCCCAGAAACTGCTTTAGAGAAAGCTTAACCAAAGGATTAATTGGTCAGAGCAGTCAAAGTTTACTGTGTTATGTATCACTGACTAGATAATGACCACACAGAGAAAATACCTATAATACCTGCTGGTTGCTCTGCTGTATGTATGTTTATGGTATTTACCGACCTATTTATGAGATTAACATTACATCGTTGCTTGGCATTAAGACTAACCATGTTGTGTTTGTATTTGCTACGTGGTTGAGCTATGTGCATACGTCACTTTCGGAGCCAGCCTATGCTCAGGGTGAGACACCTTTTCAATGGTGAGCAGACTCCCCCTACTTGGTACACTGCATGGTAATGATGCGAATCCACTGATAGCTGAAACAGATCGCATGGCTGAGTTGTACAGTCGGGGTTTCCCTACGCGTGTTTGTCAAATAGTTTGTACAAACCCAATGAACACTTTAATCTCACAGCTGCAATGCAATCAGTTGAGTCAACTAAAGCGATGGTCCATGAAGGTCAGTGGATCAGAAGTAGGGATGTTGATGATTAATTGATTTAACTGCAGTAAATAATTTAACTGATTAAACAATGTATAAACCAATCAGGCGGAAAATGAAGGACATGCGTGTCAGAAAATGAAATGTAGCTTAACTGTAATACCTGGTTGAACCACCAGGTGGAGCCTCTGACTGTTTAATACTGTAGAGAACAGAGGAAGTGGTCGCTCAGAGTACAGGCGGTTCTGTGTTGGCAAACAGAGAGCATTGTGGGGATTTAGCTAGCAAAGGGCCACCATGACAAAGACTTCTGTGGTTGTTAATGGGTACTGGCCTACGCTCAGAAATTCAGTATGATTCATAGTTGCTCAGAGGATTTTAAAACCAAGTGGGTAATGCATTAAGTCGCTGTCATGACCAATGATGCGTTTAAGTTATTAAATATACTGTTGCTGTATCACCTTTTAGAATAATGTCCACTGTATGTTACCCATTTTAATGATTAATTGATTGTCGATTGACAACGCTGCAGAATGTTTAAAATTTGCATCCTTAATTAGAACACATTAAGGTTAAGCGAACTCCCCGCCAAAAATGTTATGCATCTACACTTTACCTCCATATGTCTCTCCCAAAAACTGTTCCATCTCAGTCTCCACCCTCAGGCCTCAGTACTAAAAACCCTCACAGACTCAACTGATATCACAGCTTTAGTACTTGATTGTGTGAGTCTATCAGGGCTCGAAACAGTATGAAAATGAGTAATGAGGTATACTATCATGTAGGGAAACAACATATCCCCATTACAAAAGACAGAATTAGGACTTTGGTTTCATTCGCAGACATTATAGTGTGTATACATTTTAGCTAAACCACAAAATGTCAGGAAAGACATGAACATCTGTAAATCCACTGCAGATGGTTGACTGGAAATACAAACAAGTCCGCATACGGGCAATAAAAACCACACTTAGAGATAAACTTCCACATGGATTTCTTTTTTACTGCACCATCTATACTTGGTTTGCGTACATTTGTAGGGGGTAGCACCACCACGTTTATATGTCACCAGGTTTGCTGTGAAATATGGTTCTGGTTGTTAGCTTTGTATCTGTTATAGTGGGACAATTCACACATTTATCATTCTTATTGGCTCATACAGCTTAGTTTCATCAGGTGAATTCTAACCTAGCTCCACTTAACCTCAACCTGAGTAGAAAGTCTAATTATCCAGAGTAATTTAAAAAACATAATTATATGGGTGCATCTCAAAAAATTGAATAAAATGAAAAAGTAATTCTTCTCTCTTCTAGTAAACTGGCGGCTTGTTCTCTATTTAAAGTTCATTACAGTTTCTCATGAGTGACCTTCTCATTGTTTTTCTTCTAACGTAACTTCCTGGCACTTCCTGAGCCCACCCACAGTCCTCTGATAACACAGTCGGACAGCATCATGGGCGTTTAGGTTACGCATTAAGCCGTCCTTCATGCCTCCACCTCATAAATGTCAAACAAAGGAAGACGGGAGCCACACGACAGTGACTAATAAATCAACACTTGTCTCACTTGAGCTTGTTGAGGTTAACCTAAAGCCAAAACATGACTTGACAGACTGTAATGCTGCTTCCTCTGAGGTGGGCCATACGTAGTTCTCCTATGTCAGTCTGCAGCTTTTCTGTTTGGTTTTTCCATCATCAAGCAACATGTTTGATAAAAGCATTATACCTTGTTTTAAAGTTTATCATGAGACACAGCTGAGTGATTCCACCTAAACAAAATGAGATATTTGCCTTAATTACCAATGCAGAACCGTAAAGAACATGCGATCTTTGACTTTTGTGACTTAGCTTTGAGAAATTAACAGTACTGAGCACTACAAGAGAAGCACTTTACCTCTAAAGTATAGCCTCTCATTCACCTTTCACCTTCCCTGATCAATACTTTAGTTAGATTTATGAATAACTTAGAGGTCGGACCATTACTTTACAAACTCACTAAGATTGCACTAAAACTGTAAAACCAGAAGGAATCCTCAGTTATTCAACTTTCCAGCAATCCTTAAATGTATCATGTGTGACCTTCCTTTTTATCGGGAAAACTTAAAGAATCTAAGTTTAAAAGTGTGATATTTCTTTAAAACCATTTATTTCTTTGTTTCTTATTTAAAAAATCACAAAAAATCAACAATTTATTCTGACCAGATCCTTTAAAAAAAACTAAAAATTTGCACTATTTGGCGCTACCAAAAAGCCATTAGTGACTCAGTTGCAGCTCACAGTCTTGTAACACAACTTCAAGGACTTTTCAGCTGTACTGGGTTGAACTGCAGGCTGTGTTTACACCGAGCAGATAGAAAACAAGTATAGGATCAAATGAAAAATGTGAGTAGTAAAAGATCTATTCCATCTAGTCACCAAAAATTTCCCCAGTATTAGTAACCCTTATGACAGAGCCAGACACACCCAATGTGGCACCCTTGGCGAGCTTTTATGTGGTGCCCCCCTCCATCGGCGATTTACATACGCTTACAATCAAATAGCATTGTTTTGCAGTAATGTTAATTGAGCATTGCTTTACATTTTAATCAATGTGTGCTTTTCCATTTTAGGAGTTAATAGTAATAAAATAATTATATTGAAGGTGAATTTGTTCCTGATTTTGTGGCGCCCTTAGCATTTGCCTATATTGGCTAAAAGGCGAGCCGGCTCTGTCCTATGAGCAATAAATGACCCTAGAATTGTTTTGTTTTTCTTAGGAATTATGACATTTTAACTATGCTATACTGTACAGGGGATATTTTTGAGTTCTCTCTGCTTCTAATTTTGGTTGTGTTGTTTCAACAGAGGTGTGCAACTTTATATTGCAATAAAAAATGATCCCACAGTGGCTAAAAATCTAACAGAGGAAACAAATGTCTATTGTTTGGAATTCATGGGATAAATTTACCTCTTTACCCATTACACTGAAAAATAGCACAATACATGAGTCAAAATTCTATATTTACTTGGCTGATATTAATATGTCATATTAGACTCTAAATAAATTTAGAAAAGGATTTTATTATACATCGGGCTGCACACTGGCTCTGTGGTTAGCAGCGTTGCCTCACAGCTTGAAGATCCCCGGTCCACGTCCCAGTTAGGACGCCTGGGATCTTTCTGTGTGGAGTTTGCATGTTTGCCCTGTGCAGCGTGGGTTCTTCCTCCCACAGTCCAAAAACATGCTGAGGTTAACCGATTATTCTAAATTGTCTGTAGCTGTGAATGACGAGTGTGCTTGATATTTTGTCTATACATGTAGCATGTGGATGTTTTTAATTTTAAAACTTTATGGGAAAGTCTCAAGAGTTAACATTGACTGATTCAACAGTGGCCATTGTAACTCTGATTTTGATGACTGGCAAATTAACAGACTTGTTAAGTGACTTTTTATTGTTCTTTGGTGCGTTCAGTTTGTTTAGTCTCGTAACATTTGTCAGAAATCAGTGCATCCACATATAACTACACATGTTGTAAGAAGAAAATGTAATAGGAGCAAAACAAAATATATTTTTTCTTTAAAGGGGAAGACATCCCTATAATTCACATCATTCGAGCTAGATAGCGTTTCAGTGTGAACACAAATGGCCCAAAACTCATGAGAAATTCAGCATAAGCCTCCTTCTGTGGAACACTATAGGAACATGAATCACAAAACAACGCCGAAAGCCGTGTCTAAAAATACCCGTGGCTCCAAAAATTCCCTCCGCATGATAGCTTTAGCTATGAGTGTGTTTGTCTCCAGGTATCAGCTTCCCACACCACAGTCCTGCTGCTGCTATCAGAGGCCACATCAGAGCCTATGGAAATAAGTGACGTCGTATTTACTGTCCTGAGCGCCGTGCTGTAATCCGCAGAGTGCGAAGGTGCCGCCTGCAGATACCCATCGCAGTACAATGCACTTGCCATTAAAGCTTCCTCTTAACGCCGGTGTGCCGCAGTGGGAGGAAACAGTGTATGAATGCATATGTACCCACACCCAAAGATTCTGGACACAGACGTCTGGACCATTAAACTGACATCGAAGTGTGATAAGTGTGATGTTTGAAATGTGTGAAAGTGAAGCGTGAGGTGTGGGGTTGAGTAAGCATACTGCAGGTTCTGTGTTATTAGTAACTGCCCTCTTTCTGCTGAATTTCATGGTGTAGTTGCTATCTTTCAATGATAAAGTGGTAAAAGGAACTATGAATGCGTTTCCTCTATTCAAATCCAGACTGATTTAAAAGAACTGATGCAGACTCCTACTTGATGTGAACCGCACACGACACAATCTTTGCATCACTAATACATAAAACACCAACAATCAACAACCGCAAAAATGCAAAATCTTCATTCCTAGTAGCACCACACAGAAACACTGACATACAGTTTGGCCGATCAAAGCTGTGGCAGCTACAGAAGTCGGTTGTCAATACCGCATACAACTGCTCTGACATTTCCTTTTATGGCCTGAGATTCCTGGTAAAATGGTGTGATCGCTGCCACTTGCAAACAGCACCATCCTCCATCTCCGAGCAGTTGAAAAAGTACAGAGGACTATGTTAAAAAAACACGCTAGCAGCTCACCAAAGATCACCAAGTCAGCAGGACGCATCAAGTGAAAGAACTGTCCGGGAGGCGCCGTGCAGCATCCAACCACTACAGTAACTGTCCACAGTGGCCAGGTCAAGTCAACCGTTACTTATAGAGCACATTTAAAACAACAGGCATAAGGCAAAAGTGCTTTTTTACAAGGAAATAAGACTAATGTAGGAAACCTACCAAACAACGGTAAGTATTATGGTTAAGACCCCACAATTTTACTGTATATATTGTAAAAATTTACCTAATTAATTTAAATATAAGGGATAAGAACCTTAAAAATCATTTACCATGACAAATGACAATATGATAAGTTATGTTTCTTGTCCTTGAAAGTCCATGTTGTATTTGTCCATGCTGCTTTAAATCTCTAAACTTCGAGCAGTTTCTGGGAGCGTTTTTGACTCCTGCTGCATTTTTACTCACTGTGGGCTCATTTTTCACTGCAATATAAAGTCCTGCAGCCGAAAATCCCGGAATTTTTTGTCATGTGTCTGTTGGTCACAGCTGAGTCACTCATGGATTCCCAGTTGCTCCAAGAAGCACAGAATTTGTTCTGCAGAATCTGGTCCGAGCTAAGAGTTTCTTTTTTGGGGATAATTTTAAGCTTTGCCTGTTTTTTGGGATGAAACGGCACATCACAAATGAGTGGTTCAAGGACCGTCAGAAAGTTGATAATCCGATGACTCACGGTTTCTGGCTTTGATAAATTGATTAATTTCAGATTTTTTTTGTTTTAAGATAACATGTCTTTCAATCCCATGGCAGGTTTTGGGGTTCAGAGGGTTAAAACATGTAATCAGGAACGAAATAAGCCTTCCATATGTTTTACTGTTTATATTTAACTCACTGACGTCTGATCGGTGTGGCTCAAGCTCTTTTACTTGTTGCGTCTCCACCAAGGTGCTCCTCTCAAATAGATTTTGGAGGAAAGATGTTATTGTATGAGAAAGAGGGTGATGTCTCTGTAAGTAACAGTGATTGAATCTGCTTGGAGCCATAAAATAGGTAAATGACACTGCATATTTTAAACTACATTAAAGCAAAGTATTCACTTAAAGGGCTCAGGCAAGCGGGATCATGGCAGCCCCTGGACACATCCTCTATGCACCACATTGGTTTCTGGACTGACCAACTGCCACCTCTAGAGCCATGCTACTGAAAACATGCAGGTTTTATCACCTGGTTGTCAGTGGTACTGAGCAACAACACTAATAAAAAAACTGCATGCACAGATTGACAGCGGTATATGATCGTCATTTTGCACTAATGCGGTAATAAAAATCCAGTTTGAAGCATTCTAACGCTCAATCTGGAAAGACAGTGTGACTGAATGATAGGAAGACAAATGAAACCAGAGAAAAATAATGAATTTTAATCCCCACTACAGACTCGTCTAGCCATAACTGGCTCACAGGCCGCTGATAAAATGATAGCTATCAGCTGACAATAAGGCCTTTCAGGCTGGGAGAGGAGCCTGTGTCTCATTTACATGCACTGGGGAACTGTGACTCTTTGTAATTCATCTTGTACATGCTGAGCTTCCAGTCGCATCGCCAGTCGAAGGCAGCATGTTTTGGGATGTTCGTTTGAAACTGGACAGTCTTGATGCAGCTGAAGGGGGCTGAGAGTGGGTGGAGGGTGCAGCATTCCACAAAGGAGGACTTGATTTGTGGCTTTTGCACTTTAGACCAATAATGGGATGCGGGACAGTGGGAGGCTTGTGCTTTTCTAATTTGGATAACGCAAGAAGACTACATTTAGAGAGAGAACCTACAAATCAGACGTCATCAAGTCACTGCACGTCATCGCAATTCATCCACATTTTATTCGAGGCATTAGAAGCGCTGCTAGCCAGAGAGACAGCACAGTGTCCATAACCACAGACGGGCCAGTTCTTTTAAGTGTTAGAAAACATCACATTTCCTTGTTCCAAGATGTTTCCCACTGATAGCAATGTCACCGTTCTCTCATTTCTACAAGCTGCACGGGAGCCGAGAAACAGAGATGCAGTGAGTAGGAACAGAGAAAGGCTCCGTACCATGATAAACTCATGCAAAGTGTTGTACTTTTCCTGGGTCATTAATGGGTGAGTGTGAAGCTGTGACGTTCCGTGCACTTTTTTTTTTCTTTTTAAAACTTAACACATCGCACTTTATGTGTTCTTGTCTATTTTTAATCCCATTTGCAGCTCATGTGCCTTGTTGTAAGAGACGGAATGACAAACGACATGAACGGCAGATCCGGAACGAGAAAAGATATACAGTATTTCACGTACTAATGGGTTTATCAAGACAAAGGGTGCCTGAGAGAAAGGACAGTTATTACAGGAGGAAGAATTAAAAAGTGGATTGTGTAATAAGATATTAACACTAATATCTTATTACTAATTAGTAATAATAGTAATAACCTATTAATTGTATTACACTAATACTAATAGTAAGTGCCACCATGTAATAATTTAGTAAGAAACAGTGACACATCTAAAACTAGAAAACCAGTAAACCAGTTAAATAGGATATAGCAGTTGACCCTTAATGGTTACAAGTGGCCTTAAAGATTACTAAAATAATCGTAACATCAAACTATAACAATGTATACCAAGGAAATTTCTCACTGGTGACAAACTTTGCAAAGTTTCCTAACATACAGTACATTCTTATATGCATATTCTTCTTCTATGCAAAATACATGTAAATACTTTGAATATATCAGCACCAGTAGCTTTTAAAGGAGACAGAGTGGCTTACTTTGACCACAAGACATGATGATTTTCCCCAGATACCCCAAAAAACTACAAGAAGCCCTTGAAATTATATTTATTCCTGCATTTCCAGGTGTCCAAAGTGCAATAATACAAATATGAGGTCAAACATAAAGAGAATTTTTGGTTTAACTGTTAAAACACTACTGGATTAAGTTCATCCAGATTAAGTTAACAACGTAAAGTTTTAATTTTTTCTAATATAAGGATTCACTTTACCCAAACGTAAAACGTGATGTTCATCATAAGACCTACTGTTGTTTCCTTTTTATTTACTCTGTAAAGCTACTTGAAGAAATAAGAATGCCATTTTAAAAGGAAAGTGTGCAATTTCAAGTTGATAGGGTCCACAAACGTTCACTGCCATCATAACAGCAGAGAGATACTACACTTTAAAAACACTTTTTACTCTGACTCTGGTTTGAATCCTGACTGAGGACCGTCTTCTCCAAGTCATTCCTTCAATTTCCCACCCATATGTTCGGTCTCTCTCCTCTGCCACGGTCAAAAATGGCAAAAAATACAATAAAAATCTTCTTTAGATAATATTTTTTAAAGAGGGGCTGAAATTTAGACCAATATTCAATCTTAATAAAGAAGATCATTGATGTTTCTGAAGGTTCAAGTACTGCAGTTACATGTATGGAAAATATCAACATGCACAGAAGTTTCCCATCAGGGAAGCGTAATATTTCCCTTTTTTCTACTTTACCGTCTCTTGTATTTCGGCTGTGTTTCCATATGCGCATTTTTGTAATCTAAATTTAAGTACATTTAAATCTAAATTTAGCATCTAGTGCATCATAAAGTCCGCAGGGGCTAATCCATATAATGACCCAAATGTTTACAAAGAAACCCCACTGCCCCTTGAATCGCTCTGGTATTAAGTTATGATCTCATCCTCTCAGACTTGTTTCCATGACGTAAGAGGAGCACAAAGTCCTGCAAGGAAGCTCTGGATGCTAATGTCCCCCATCAAGCTTCCTGCTTGGCGTGTGACAAACCCTCAAGACCAAAACATAAGTTGGAAAGAAAGATGCGAGGCCAGAAGAGTTCAAAAGGTTGAAGAGGAAGAGAAATGGTGTAATACTGGTGAAAAAGAGCAGAGAAGATAATGAGTCGGAGAAAAAGGAGAACAAGATAAAACCATGCGTTGATCTGATCACAGTAGGATCTTCTCTTGAATGTTGGCCAACAACCCAAAACTTGTGTGTTCTTTAACGCAAAGAAAACTTGAATTAACTCCCTACAGCAGACAGTCACTGAAGTCGAAAACCAGGCTTCTAATCTCTGATTTCATCAACAGACCAGATCTTTAAAGTGCAGCTTGTTCCGAACGAGAAAGTCCAGAATGTCTCGTCTCCGAACTTTGGGAGAAATTCCAACATCAGGCTGGACAACCTAAAATGTAACGTGAAGCAGCTTTGCGTTCTCTTTCCAACCTCCACAAATTTTCCTAACAATGACTAATCCCCTTTAATACTGAAGCTCACAGTTAGAGCCTTGCATGATTCTGCACAAACCTGTCCGCGTGTGTGCAGCATTCAAACTAACTGTGTTGGTGTCAGGTGCACATTTGCATGTGTGCCGTGAGGCCTGCGTTCAGCTCTGCCCAACATGTGTACTCTTCATAGAAACTGGATTAACAGACCATTGCTTCCCCTTTGAGAATAATAAGTCATCACACCATTTGGCCACAGAATATGTTTCACCATAAGGCAATGAATAACTGCCGTTAAGAAGTAACAGCTTTTTAAAAAAAAACCTTGAGTAGGATGCACTTAGTTGCTTTTTTTGGAAGCTTCTGGCTGCATCTCCTAGTCGTGATTATTTTATCAAACTCATATTTTCCAGTGTGAAAACTGCACTTTTGTGCCAAATAAATGAGGACTATTTCAGTTCTTCCAAAGAGATCATGTTCTTCGTGGATTGTGTGTTTTTTTCTGCTGTGTCATTTTACCCATAAATGGCAAAACCAACACAATACCACACACATAAACCTTCATGTTACATGGCGCAGAAGGAAGTCATTCACTCAAACATTAAGGTTTTTGCTAGATTTTTCAACTTTGAGTCCCAAATCCACTGCCTGCTACCAGATGTGTACAGCTGCAGACAGTCAATAGTGAGTAAGTTTGACTCCAGTGAAGAATGAGTTCTTGTAAACTACGATCGCAACCTGGATTTAGCTGGAAATGACGCGAACCCCGGCTTGGAAACTGTACTTTGTCGTGATTCAAATAAGCTCCGCACAACAGCCGCCTGTGTACAAATGACTCAGCTGCTTTGCATGATATCACAAAATTAAAACATTAACCAAATGGACAAAGTGGGTTGATGGTCAGCAGGAATTCTAGTTTCCGAGGCCTCTATGCCGAGTTTGTGGTTAAGGTGTGGGAAATGTTGTCGTTATATGTAAAAGCAAATCACAAAAGCTGCTGTTTCTAGTGTTGAAAGTCGCACATTTTGAATATTTCCACCTAAACCTTCTCACTTTTAGAGGCTCAGCATCCACGAATGTCACCTAAACTTGAGCTGCAAATGTTTCGTTCTTAGTGTCTAGGCAGAGCAGTTTCCACTCCAGTAGTTAAGACTCTTAATAAAAAGGACCATTATTATTTAGTGCATCTTTGCTGCATTTTCACTCAGTTTGTGCAGTTTCATGTTAAATTTGGACTTACATGGATCAAAAACAGGGCAGGTACAAAAATATTTGCAAGGAACATCTCTCATTGTTATTAAGATCTTCTTATTTTGACCTCTATCAGTGCTTTTCAATAAAGCTGCACGATGCAACACCACCTAAACGGGTGCATTTCAACTGCAGTGCGCCAGAAAGAAGCTGCACCTAATGAACCGGTCATTTATTAGGCACGACTAAGTGGCAGCATGTCCCTGACTTGTGCCTGCAGGAGTGATGGGGGACACTGAACTGCACCTCATTCCATTCCTGACCCCTTTGTGTTGGCCACACACATCCTCACATGCCATTCTCAACCCCTCTCGCCCTTTCCTCCCTCTCTCCCACCAGATAGACCAGTGGGGCAAGGACAGGTGGATCAGTGGCTGCTGGATGCCACAGTCTATCTGTTATGTAAGCTTTGTGTCCAGGGGAGTGCTTTTTTTTTTTTTTTACAGTACAGGTCAGGTCACTTGTGCACTCCTGAATAAATACCATACAGATACAGATATCCCAAAATAAAAAGAACCTTATTTGCTTTAGTTAACACAAATGTCTGGAATCAGTGCGTTTTTATGACCTCAAATATGTCGCTGGAGCTCACAGATTCTCTAACAGTCCACCATTGTTGCATCCATCCAGCTGAAGGTCAGCGTATTAATTACCTGCTGACATAAATTTGAATTAAATTAAAGCTCTCAAAGAGCTGTTGTTCATCTTTATAGCAGGGCCCTCACATATTCTTCCAGGATGAAACTATATTTTATTCATGAACTTTTCTCATTAAATGTGAGCAGTGCTGCGCCAACTCCTGCGTAAACTGTTGGCATCTACCTGCGCAACAGGTGCCGTCACACCGGTGTGAGAAAAAGTGACTTCCATCACTGAACAAAAAAAAAAACACAATGTACTTGATTTTGTGCAAAATTGGACTGAATCCAAGCTTCCCTACCTTGAGGAGAGCGCTGAAGACAAGGAGAGTCCACAGAGAGACGCCGGAGCGCAGCGTCATGATGCTTGGAGACGAGTTGCCTTTTTTTCTACCCGCTGCTTGCTCTCATCTCCGAACTTCTTTCTCGCTTGAAAAGTCGAACCCCTTTACTGAAAGTCCGTCAAAGTGTCGCTACATGAGGAGAATTAAAAGTGAGAGGGGGGAGAAGTTTTTTCTTTCTTTCTTTCTTGCTCGCTTGCTTGTTCGCTGTTAACGGGGAGGAGCGGCGCGCGTCATTCGGGGAAGTTTTGATGAAGTCCGCCACTCCTCTCCTCATCACTTCTGTCCCCGCCGCTCCAGTGCGTGTGTGTGTCACAGCTTCTCTGCAGACTTCGAGGAAGGGCCTGCCTTCCTCGAAGAACACAGTCATCCTCGCATTCTTGCCATAACTCGGCCACTTGCAGGCTGAAGGAATGCATCCGCGGGGTCTCTTTTTCACTAAACACCACACAAAGCCCCGCTGCCAAAGCAAACGTTTGGGAGACTTTCCTGAAGTCAGTGGCGCAGTTTCTCTGCCTCCTAGAAGAGATGCTGAAGATTTCACATGAGCAGACATTATTGGCTCCTAATGTGATGCCCGTACACATTTGCACACTAAGAGAAACTTCCTTTCGTTAAAAAAAAATCCAACTTTGACTTGGACAACTTTGATAGAAAAATCTGCAGCTAATCAATATTCCCATCAATGATTAATTGTTCTGGGTTTTTTTTTAATTAATTCGCAGAAATAACAGGAATAAACTTGATTTAAGTAGCAGTTTTCGTAACGAGGTTACAAAGTGCTTAATTAATTAAAGAGTGATGGAAAAGGATATGTGAAAAGATTTTAAAAATACTAATATCATCAATAAAAAAAAGACAAAGATCATAAAAGCAGCCAGAAAGCATGAAAACAGACATCACCAAAAATCATTTAAACCAAAAGGTCATAAAAGAGGGGGGAAACAGAAAAAGGGCAATAAAATGATGCCCCTTTAAAGGCCCTCTGTAAAAATTTGAGACATAAATTACACTAAAGATGTTAAAAGTTTGAGCAAAGAAGGCAACTTGTTCCACAGTTTAGATGCTCGAACTCTTGTTGTTCACATGCTGGGCTAAATTTATTGATCATAAAGAGCACTACAGGACATAAAGGGTTAAACTTTTCTTAATATAGTTTAAATTTGATGTTATTTAATGTCTGAAAGGGATTTAATGCAATTTTAACATTGAAAAATGGTCAGGGAATGTTACTACAACCCAAGATAGTACTGTATCCTCAAAGCCCTTGTTTGTCTGACAAACAATCCAAAACCCGGATATTCAGGTTGCACTGATAATTATAAACCACACTGGAGATAAATGGGTTGTGATTATTCAAAATTTCTTGCTTATTTTTCTGTGGAACTGGTTTTGGCTGGATGTGTTTGGCCTCTATGAGAAGAGAAGAAACACGTCTTCCTCCGTGAGTCAAGCTGCGTATTGTGTTTTTGTTTTTTTTTGTGCTCTACTTATCCAGCTTTCAAAAATCAGCAGGTTTAGTTGCAATAAGATAAGATAAGCCTTTATTTAACCCCACAGCGGTGGAGGTTTGAAGAGTTACAACAGCAAAGGTGATGAATGTGCAAAAAAGTGGGTACATCAGTAGAAAAATAAAATACAAGAAATATATACTGATCAGGCAAAACATTACGACCACCTGCCTATTGTGTTGGTCCCCCTTATCTGGTCAAAAATGCTCTGAACCATTGGACATGGACAAGAGGACCTCTCAGGGTGTCCTATGGGGTCTGGAACCAGGACGTTGGCAGAGGATCCTTTGGGTGCTCTGGCTTGTGCAGTGGGGCCTCTGTCAATCAAACTTGTTCCACTGCATCCTGTTGATGATTGATCAGAATGGGGTGTAGGAAGTTTGGAGGTCAAATCAACATGTTGGGCCATTGTCATGTTCCTCAACATGTTCCTGATTGTTTGATGTTTTTTCCATGTGGTGGGGTGCATTTTCCTGCGGGGGTAGGTCAGTGACATTTGGGAGTGTGCTTGCTGTGGGACAGTGCTTTTTTGGGTGTCTAAGTCTCATCAACATGGATGTTAAAATCCAAGGTTTTCCATCAGAACAGCACATAGTACCAATATGATCAATGTTATTCACTTCACCTGTCAGTGGTTATAATGTTGTGGCTGATCGGTGTACGTAAGTACTATTAATATTAAACAGATTCATCTACATATTAAAATTTGGATATTTTGCACAGATTCCTCCTGATGTTAAAAAGTAAAATATTGCTCAGGGTAATTCTATATGTAGAAAATATGGATATTAAAAACACTGATGTTGCAGATTCTACTGCAGACATTGAGTAATGTTAAAATGTCTGATAAGTCAGTTTAAACTTGCTCTTTAAACCACAAAGTTTAACTTTTTTGTTTGTTTGGAGTAACAAGAACTATCTACTATTGCTGTGGAGTAAATAGCTCATTAATTGCTCTTATAATGAGAATATTGTATATGCAATGAGTAAATAATCTGCCCAAAATTCTATAATTTTAAAATAGGTCTCACCAGGTGCAATAGGCTCAAAGGAATTACTAGTTGTCCCAAAATTAGATCAGCAGCCTGAGAAAAGTAATCATGTGTGTCTTAATTATACTTCGTTTGCCCATTCAGGGTCACTTTCTGACTCGTCCAACCTGTTTTTTAAATAATACCAACAATCGTCTGTTATACTGATTTAGTCTCGGTGGATTTGTGCATTATGTGAAAACCTGTTTCAAAATAACAGTAATGTAAGGAGAGCGCTCAGACATACTGCAGGCAAAATAAAACCAAAGCAAACAGCAGGAATATATAATATAAAGGACACTAAAGCCTTTCTTTCTGCTGAAATGCTTTACTTGTTCAAATTCAGGAGCTGGTAAAGGACTAGAAGCAAAACTTGACTGTAGCTGCTGCTGTTGCATTTCTGCTCCTCCTCTCAGAATGAGGCCTAAATTAAAATATGGGAAGTGCATGACAGGGGCCAGTGCTCAAGTAAAGTGTATTTATAGAGTATTTTATCAGCTTTGTCACAGCATGCTGCACAGGAAACAGCCGTCAGCTCTTGTACAACTAACAGGCCGTCTACCTTGTCACACTATGCTAAATAAAGTAAACAAACTGTGGTGATGTTTCAGTGTTAATGCACCAAAAATTAAACTGTTATCAAGTGCAAGTATGCTGAAATGCTTAGACTATAGTGTCTCATTTCTTTCCCATATAACCCTTTTCATACTTAACTTTCACTTTCAGAAACCTTTTTAAACATCTGTGGCATTGTCTAGAGCGTTTGTAATTCAGTTTTGCTCATTTGTTTTTACTCAGTTCATGAGTCATATTTGCTCATAGCACAAAAGGTCATTTTACACTTCAGTGTGTTGTTAGTTCATCCTTGCAATGCCTCACCTGCCGCAAAGAGGAAGTGATGAACATGGTAAAAACTTGAATATTACTTCAATTTTGTAACCAAGCTCACATCAACATTTGCATTTTGAAGCTACATTTGGGTTCCTGACACAATATTCAATGTCATTTTTTGCATTTTTACACCTTGAAGGAACTACACATGATGAGTCAGGGGGTTAGTGGCCTGTACAGGATGTTAGGGCACCTCCCTTCCTTACAGAAAGTGTGTACTTTTTTAAAAGCACACTCGGTAATACCATATGAAGAATATTATTATTTAGGAATAGACGTGCTGCAGTAGTTTTCTTTTAGTTCCGTCTTTCTGCACAGCTCATCTGTGGTGATAGAAACCAGTCAGTGCAGCAGTGAAATCAACTGCTGCCTGCCGATATGCATGTTGCATAAATGAGCCAGTCAGCATCCCTCACATCTGTTGGTGAATTGGCGATTATTTGATCACCCCATACAGAATCTTTCAACAATAGTGAAGTGGCTTTTTATATCACATATCTCTTTGAAAATTAATTTAAAAAGAGGAGCTTGGTGGACAGAAGCTTGGTCCAGGTCAACCGGACCAAGCATAAAACATACATGGAAGGCTTCTGGTTGGTACAGCACAAAGACAAGCTGGAGTGCTTGCTGCTTGGAGTGTTAGAGACATGAAATATATCAAATTAATACGAAGAATATCATCACTGCAGCCAATCACCAAGACCATTATTTCACCAGTCAACAGTCTGAGCTGAGCCACATGATATTCTTTACACAGTGTGAACTTATACCGATCAGGCATAACATTATGACCACATTATGACATTGGCACTGGATCCTTTGGACACTCTGGCTTGTGCAGTGGAGCCTCTGTCAATCAAACTTGTTCCACTGCATCCTGTTGATGCTTGATCAGAATGGAGTGTAGAAGGTTTGGAGGTCAAATCAACATGTTGGGCCATTGTCATGTTCCTCAACATGTTCCTGATTGTTTTAATGTTTTTGCCATGTGGTGGGGTGCATTTTCCTGTGGGGGTAGACCAGTGACATTTAGGACTGACATATACATGAGGGAGTGTGCTTGTTCGGGGATAATGTTTATTTGGGTGTCTAAGTCTCATCAACATTGATGTCACAATCCAAGGTTTTCCAGCAGAACAGCACATATTAGCAATATGATCAATGATATTTACTTCACCTGTCAGTGTTCATAATGCTGTGGTTGATCAGTGTATGTAATAATGATATGTGCACAGATAATTGTTTAATTGTTTTTGTTTTCATCGAGATAATTTGCAATGAGTCAAAACTGGTCTATATCTTTTCATGTTTTGTTTTAAATGTAAAGCGAGTGTGGGCGGAGAAATGACTTTTATTTTTTAAAATCACTGTCATCAAGTAATTATTCACATTAGTAAAGTGCCTGGGATAATTGGGCTGCTTTTATTTGCGTTTGTTGGAAACCTTCCATTAAATCATCTTAGGATAGTCTCTGAGAGTGACTGGCTATGACACGAGAACCATCTATAACATTTTCAAACACGTTTTGAAAAGAGTTAATATGCAAAAAGTGGAAACAGTTGTGTAAAAAAATGAAAAAAAATGTCTGAGGCAGTTCCAGCCGTGCTTACTTTCTCACCAGGTGAATGTTGGTATTTTGTTTTTGGACACAGTTTTGTTGTTACATGCAAATGTTTCATCTTTACCTCCTGCCCAAGCTTTAGGCCTCTATTGTTCATGCAAAGCAAATCCAAATTTAAAACTAGGTGCATGTTTGCGTTTCTTTTTTTTTTCAGAGTGAACTTGGATCCACTTTACAAGGTCATGAGTATTTTTTAAAATAGCCTTTCTCTTCTTTCATCTCATACAACCATAACCCTAAAGCCATGATGGCTAATAAGTAAAAAAAACTATGAAAGAGAACCATATGTGAGGATTGTTTTCTAAAGCCTCTGTTTGTCAATGAAGTGGAGGAGTAGCTGTACATTTATGTGTTCATATAAAAAATCCTGTTAGCAAGGTGAGCACTGGCATTATTTTCACTCAAAGTATTCTCATATAAACAGAGGACTCCTAAGAAACTGTTAATAGAGTTTCTAAATATGTGGAGTTTTCCAAAAAGTGGACTTTCAGTGACCTAAAACTGAGTTTGCACAGAAAAAGGTACATTTTACAAGGCTTTGGTCTTAAACCTGAGCTGGTTACAGCCTCTGCTATCTGCAAGCAACACACAATCACCTCTCCAGCAAAGGGTGATTCTCAGCAGACAGCTTTTTGGGTGGGAATATTACTTGAAGCAACACAAAATTTGGAAATCATTATAATTAACAGCATGTCAAAGTAGCAGGACAGCTTACCTGGCTGTGAACTGCTCTGTTGTGTTCATGCAAAAAGTAACACCTCCTAATACTTGCGCTGTGGAGCTAAAAGACGAGTCGTGTTGAGTGGGTGATTTGCTGACCTTTAAATAGTACACTGGATGCCGAAGCTGCCACCGTTTTGTGACAGACAGTTTCATAATGGCTGTTAAGAGCGGCCTGCTGATGACGGCTAATGGAGATAGAGATGATATGAACTGGTCACCGTGACCCACCATTCCCAAGGAATTGTTATGTAATCCTCGGGGGATCACTGCAGCGCGCTGTTAGTTTTTTCACTGCAGGCCTCGCTTTCTGTTTGAGCTGTTGTTGCCACATCGAGTATATGTAAATGCATTTTTTCCCTCTGTCTAATGTTTGCCTCTTGCCATCTCCTCTGCCAGGAGTGTTTTCATGAGTAAGATGATGCTGATAATGTGCAGGAGGACAAACATGGAAGGAATGTTATGTTATCTGCATGGATTCATAAACATGCACACGTCCATTTAACTGTAGACCTAAACATCCCAGTTAAAGTGAACCACAACAGCAAGAGCACTTTGTTTCACATTATATGGCAGTAACTAATGTATGCCGTCACATTTTTCTGCTTTTCTTTGCTGATAACTACAATTAAAATAGTGCAGAACACCAGTCTGGGTCTGAGTCTTATCATTTCACATTCAGCATAACACATTACCAGCAAACAGCGTCTTTTACGCTTAACAAAATTACACTTTACACTGTAATCATGCAGACATGTTGCGAAAGCATGAGGGTTTTTGGTGGATATTCCTTAGTTTGTCTCAACATTCAGTAACATATGCACATATTTAAAGGCTGTTTTGAAAATTTGTGTGGAAGAATTTGTTCAAATCATCGACTGCGGATCCACATGAAAGTCTTCACTCCTCCTCGTGGCATTTTATCCTGACTAAAATGCCTCTCGACTCTTATTTTTTACTTTTGTCTTTCGTGCTTTCATCGTCATCTATTCGTGCGGTGATTAATATTGCACTTAGACATGAATAAGATTGTGTTGATTCATGTTATTTGTTTATTTAACCAGGAAAAACCTCGCCAATATTTGATAATTCCTGGCCAGGATAGGAAGTAACAATAATGAGTGCATACAATATTGTATCATGAAGACTCCCTATAAGAACTAAAACCTAATGACCCAATGAAAAAATACAATAATGGACACCTAAAAACACTGACAACTGGTTTTATATTCTTAAAGATGAACCAAGTTTTAAATTAAGATACAAAAGGTTCCATGCAGTAACTGTAGCGAAGCTCTTTAACCCATCTTTGTGCAAACTTTGGAAGCTGTTAATCAAAATGAGTCCTGGAAGCAAAGAGCATGACTTTTTACAAATGTGTGGACTTTCCTAAACTGAAAACCCTTAAAGTCCTGAAATAATATTTCTTGAGGGCCAAGACTTAACCCTTTCCACCGTGACAGTCCCTAAACCTGGCACAGGCTCCATCTGTTATTGAAATGCATTAATCCTAGAACAGGTTATATGATTTTCATTGTGTTGCCATTGTCTGAGTTGCGTGGGTCTTTGGGTAGCTTCATGCCGCTTGCTGACGTCCCAGAAGGTAGGAGTGTTTCCCTGCTCCCATCCCTGTTTTTTCCAACAGGCATGTGTTTGGGTGATTTTGTTTGGAATATACTGTATATCTATATGGTATATCTCTCCCACAGTTGTCAGTGATGCAGGGAGACTGTGCTTTCACCGGAGAAGTTCCCAGCTCCATTATAATTTTTTAAAGGATTTCTTTGTGAATGACTCCCTAATTTTTCACTAATTTTAGAGCCTTTTTATAGATTATACCTTTTATCTTTTTATGAGATGTGGTATAGGGGAAATTAATGTAGAGTACTTCAATTTGCCATGTGTTGTTGTACTTTAATATATTTTGATGAGAAGTTTTTTTTTTTTATATCAGGTATATTATATCAGGTAAAATAAACACTCCGCTAGTGACGGCGTTATTCGTGTTTTTATTGCATTGAATTTATTAGAGTTCCAGTTGAGAATTCCTCAGAACAGGTCCAACATCATCCATGTCTACTCAGTCGTTGGTGTGGGACCCTTTTATTTGATAAGGCAAGTATGATGAGGGCAGACAGACTTACTGTACTACAAAATTCTCCTCATGTCCATAAAGCTCAAGGCTTTATTTTATTTTTATTTTGGCCTCACATTTGTGGTGCTGCAACAACTTATTTTAGATGTTTTTTCAGGTAGAAATGTTTTTTTTTTTTTTTTAAAAAGGCCCAGGGCTAAAAGGTTTATGCATTAATAGCTTCTTAGAATGAACAGGCCCCTTACAGGTTGGAGACAGCCTGTGGTGCTGATATCTCACCACAATGACACTCATATGTTGC
This sequence comes from Dascyllus trimaculatus, assembly GCA_024666655.1. NCBI lineage: Eukaryota > Metazoa > Chordata > Actinopteri > Pomacentridae > Dascyllus > Dascyllus trimaculatus. Next base: position 13,289,679 of record CM045448.1, on the reverse strand, counting down.
CGTATCTTTTTTTTTTTTATCACGTCCTATTTTAGTTTTGTTGAAAAGGCTACTGAGCATGACTGATGTAAAATAAAGAGTGCAGGTAACTTTGATCATGTGCTTGTTTGTTTATTGGATCTAGATCTACAGCTTTTTGCTATTTTCAGCTTGCTAACATTTGCTGATTAGTTCTAAATACACCTAAGATTGATGGGAATGTCATTAGTTTTGCAGATACTCAGGTATAAAACAAATATCTGAGTGGATACGGTTCATGTTGTGGAGCTTGAATGTCAGCACAAAATTTAACTGCCTTTTTTTTTTTGAAAGATTGACACCAATCTCATCTGTGCAGGCAGCAGGTGGTTGGTTCAGCTCAGCTGTAAGACAGGAAACAGAAGGATACGGTACAACAAACCTGGCTGAACATCGTTTAACACTCAGCAAGTGAGGAAATAAACTTGGATGGTTGAGTGGTTCCTTTAGCACTCAGTACGGTAAAAGACGGTATCAAGCCATAAAGTTTTATGACTGTTCTTTGTTTGGACTGGATGGAAATATCTGTCACGGTCGTCATGTTTGTATTTCACGCGCCCACAAGCCCACAACACAAAGTGCAAACACAAATACAGAGGCAGAGGTGAATTTGCTGTCATAATGCAAACTCAATGCAAATCAGTGCCGCTGTCGTCCTTTTTTTTTCCTGTATAAAGCCACAGTCTCCATACTTATCCACGGGGAATAGCAAATAAGTAGGAGACAGAGCACAAATCAGACAACATTACATCAAGGTTATTGTCAGGTGACCTCCCAGCAGGTGCCATTACACGAGGCAGAATCTGGTCGTTACCCACTAAAGTCCTTCTTGACATTCTGCAGTTTTATATTCTGTATTGTTAGAATCTGAGAAGAAACAGAATGAAAAGAAAATAAAAGGGATTAGATGGTGTCTCTCTGATGGGGACTGTATATTTGATTATCAGAGTCGCTGGGAAGAGCTTCAAAGAACGGAACAAGCAAGACAAAAAGTGACCCGGTTCAAGTTCAAACATCAATCTGAAAAGGTGATCCTTTGACTGTTCGCATCACTTGAAAGAAGCAGGAAAGAAAACCATTTCAAGCTCCAGGCCAAATAACAAAGACAATGGAGGAATGTCCTAATTAGGCCAACGTGGTTATATACACTGGCTGTCGGCCAACAAAACCCAAACTGGAGGTGTTTATCAGAGATGAACAGAAGACTGTGTATAAAGTGGAGAAGTGATTCCTGGTTAAACGGTTCCACTCCAAGTGAACTCCACCTTTTCCTCAGCTATCTGTGTGATAGAAGGATAATTGTCTGATATGGATGATCGCCGTCTTTGAAAATGGTCTAAAACATGCCAGAATGAAGGGAGGGGAAAAAAAGATCTAGTGTTTGAAGTTTGCTCACACAATGTGCTGCCAACTGAGATAATTCTTCTCTTTGCTTCCCTGGGAAACACCCAAGGAAATATCTAATGAATTCTCTTTCGCTGTACTTTAATATGGGACTCTTGTTACATAATTGCAAGTCCTGTAGCTTTGGTAGCAGTGCCATATCGAAACCTATAAAATATGTTGAATAATTTAGCGATTTTAGGAGCGTTGAGGTGAAATGAGGTAACAGTTACCTCTACAGCTGGCTGTGATGAGCTGGACACCTGTCGCTTAGGCATATATGCTGTGAGGTATTCAATACAGTACTTCCTTTTAAGCCTTCATATTTCCTCACAAGAACAGTTAAAATTCTCAAAAAACACACAGTAAAACAAGGGAAATCAAACACTGAGTGCACACAGTGACTTCTTGCGTCAAAGTGCAGCATGATGCAACTTTTGCGCATATGAATCACAGTTCTTTGTATTACTACGCCATGAGGAAATACACCGATCAGCCACAACATTCTGACCACTGACAGGTGAAGTGAATAACATTGATCATATTGGTACTATGTGGTGTTCTGATGGAAAACTTTGGATTTTTGCATCCATGTTGATGAGACTTAGACACCCAAATAAACATTGTCCAACAACAAGCACACTCCCTCATGCAAATGGAAATCCCAAATGTCACTGGATGAAAATGCACCCCACCACATGGAAAAAACATCAAACAATCAGGAACATGTTGAGGAACATGACAGTGACCCAACATGTTCATTTGACCTCCAAACTTCCTACACTTCATTGTGATTAAGCATCAACAGGATGCAGTGGAACAAGTTTGATTGACAGAGGCCCCACTGCACAAGCCAGAGTACCCAAAGGATCCACTGCCAAGTCCTGGTTCCAGACCCCATAGGACACCCTGAGAGGTCCTCTTGTCCATGCCCAGTGGTTCAGAGCATTTTTGACCAGATAAGGGGGACCAATGCAATATTAGATAGGTGGTCATAATGTCATGCCTGATCGGTATGTATATCCATCATTCCTTCATCTTATTCCTTCTCTCTTCCTTGTCTGCATCCCTGAATGTGAAGCTGCCTTCTTCCCAAAGGTTTTCTCTTTGCTCCACATCTATAATTTGCACACACTTCTGTTCTTTCTATTTTAAATTGTTGGCGACCATGATGTAATTCTTAAAAAGCCCAACAAAGCTACCCCGCAGGTTCATAACTTTCACCTCTGGCTGGCTTTAAGTAACCAGGGAGGGAGGGAGGAGCTGCACTCTGGTTGTATTTTAATCAGTTGGTCAGTCGGACAGGATCCATACTGTGAGCTTTATGGGGAGTTGTGAGGGAGCTTCCATGGAGACTCGGGCCACTGCTTGCAGAATGCTCTTTATGGTTGAAATAACAGGCCGTGTTTCTGTTTTATTCCCCATGTGCAGGCTATCAAACTTTATGGAATTCAGACCTGGTTTACAACACGTAAACATTACAGAGTCAACATCGGTGCTGTTAATCATATCATCTAGAGCAAAGATTTACAACCAGGGGCGCTTACAGTTAGAGGGAGATATGTGGACGAAATTTAGAAAAAATAGAAACAAGCTTTTACCGCCTGGAAAAAGTAGTTAGCAAGATGGCAAAGATAAATAAATCCTGAAATAGCAAAGTTATGGATACACTTAGTTACAAGCAACAGAGACTCATAATTAAACTAATGGAAATAATTTGCTGAAAGTTAAAATGACTTAAAAAGTAACTGAAAACTAAATGGTTGTAATCCTTAGATAAAAGTTTTTCTTTGACAGTTGGGAAAACTGCCAAAAGGTGACAAATAAATTGCAGAAATGTGTGTAAAAGTCATGGATAAGTGGCAAAAAAAAAATCCAGAAAGTTAGACAAGCTGTCGGGTTCTCCATATCAACATCTGCATTGTCGCTGTGGCACTTTATACCTGTTAATATTTGAAATCCTCCACCTCAGCAGAATCTTTGACAACAAGACAAGACTTCTGCTCTAATAATTTCTCCCAGAAAAGAAGAAAATGCAGCTAAGTTATTCTTAACAACGTAGAAACCTCAGTAACAAACAGTTATCGTCAGAAATCTGGTGCCAGGTTTCCTCACTAAGATCCGGAAATTGAATGCCATCCCTCCAGTCCTCAGATCTTTACACTGACTTCATGTGTGTTAAAATATTTTACTGTAATATTTTGCTTTTGCGTTACAAAGACACAGAAATGTTTTGAATGACATGCTCCACAGTAGGTGTCATTTACAGGACGCTGGGGACAGAAGCAAAAAATGTTTTTTCATTTTTATTTGCACAATAAGAAAACATAAACATGCTATGGAGTGTAAATATAAAGGAAATAGATGCACATTACCAGTTTATGCTTATGCTTAACTTAGATAAAGTTAAACCTACATAAGGTTGAATCATTATCCTCGGCTATCTTTAGCTTAACTAACATCACGTTATTCCATCACTTTCTTATTTTTTATCATATTTTAGGGGAGTGATGCTCGATATTGATATCAGTGGAGCGGATTGATATGATAATCATTTAGAAAATGTTTTATTTTTCTAAACCCTTATGTCTGCGTCACTTTTCAACACAACATCAAGATGTTGATGACTCTCTCGGTGTATCCATGTGCTCTGCTTTGTCTTGTGTTGTTACAGAAGTCTGTGTTTTCTTAGGCGATTACTTTGCACTGAAAGTATTTCTATTAGTTTTCGTGATTTACAAACCTTGATCACACTTACTGCTAATCTGACTCGTAACACTGCTTCTTATTTGTCTTGTAACACCTACTACCTACTGACTTTTTAAATCCATATGTTAATGATTACCGTTATACACTGAAACATCAAGTCAAATTGCCTGTTTGTGAAAACCTGCTTGGTAATAAAAATCTTTCTGATTCTGATTCTGAACATTCTTGCACTCTGTTATGAATTGTCATGACGTTTTAGGATGACTGGGGCGTCTTTTATCACCGCCTTTCTCACCAGCTCCTGGTTAGTCCTGTCCAGTACAAAGGTCTTCCATCTCTTGCAATCATCATACAAACTTTCAATCTCTCTCAAAAAGGACTGTCTATGTTGTCCAACCATATCTTTTTGGGTCTTCCCACTGGCCATGTACCATTTGGTGTCCAGTCCAGGGTTTTTCTCTGGATTCTATGTTCTTCCATTCGCTTGACATGACAAAACCACTGAAGTCTTCTCTTTTCAATAATTTAAATCTTCAACCTTCACATCTTCTATGACTGGGGCATCCTAAAGAGTTTAAGCTAAACACTAAGGCAGCAGCATTCAGTTTTTTAATGCAGTAACTAACAGGAATAAACTGACAGAAAACCAACTGTTTGCTCCAACTCTTAGTTCTTTTCATATTCTTTTCTGTTCTTTAATCAAATTGAATTTGGGAAAAGTACATTTCTGTATCGTCTTGCTGTTTAAAGGTGCTTTGCTTGCTCCAAATAAGCAAACTGACTTTCTTCAGTTGCATGTCCACATTGCTGCTTTATAAATAGGAACCTTGAGAATTAATATCCCGTTTAATGTAAGTCCATTTGGAAAATAAGGATGCACAGCGTGAGTTTTTTTTGGCGGGTTCGGTAAAGGTTGGGAATCACTGATCCACAGTCTTCTTGCCCCATCACTGACCTCCCTCCTGATTTATCTGCAGGCCTATTTCTGTACTTCCCAAACTACAAGCCTCCCTCTCTCTCTCTTTCTGTCTCTTTAATCTAAACTGACTAACTCTACAAACTTCCTCTAATTCTTAATTTCACACAACAACGAAAAACTTTACGCGTTACAGAAGATCACAGCTGCTCTGTCTGACTGTACCGTCTTATTCAAGGCATGTAACTCCGCTCCCTATCTTTCCATCTGCGTGACTCTCATTTGTTTGTTTATGCCGAGTAAATAGTCATAATTGCTGCCGTGACCCATGAACATGTGGGTTTATATCTACACTGTCAGGGCTCGTTGTTTAGATTCGGACGCTGGAGTAAACAGAGGCTCCTAATCTAGAAACCGTCCAGTCTGAAGTCCTGAAATGTTGAAAAGTTTTGGTTTTTTTTTTAGCAGTGATGGTGAGGCGAGGCTGCTGTGACGGAGCCCTGCAGCAAGGGCGGAGATGCACATTATGTCTGCACACTCCATTAAAGACTCTATTAAAAACGTTTGATTTTCACCATCCCAGATCAGTGTCCTGAAAAACCCTTGTTCTTCTTTCCACACACACACATGCATACAATCACATTAATATAAATCCTGCACGTTTTACACACAAGCATGAACTGATTCACAGATAAACTTTCCAATACAGTGTTGCCTAAACAAAGACCAGCAGAGATGGATCTCTCTTGTCAACCACATGCAAACACTATTTGTTCCACTTTTACTGTAAATAGCACAAAAGGACTGAGTCACACAACTGATGATGTTCTTCTTTTCTTCCCTTCGTAACCGAGACGGTCTGAATGATTACAAGTTGCGTGACGCTGCTAATATGATATCGTACAGTAGGTTGTGTTACATTACCACGGTCGTGTCCACATCTCCGACCCAGGAGGCAAAGATGTGTTAAAGCGTTTTTGCATAACAGCACAGGAACAACTTGGAGGAGGTGTTTCTGACTAAAGGCTGTCATTGTAGTTCAAGAAGTGAATGCAACAACCTGCAGAAAAAAAGCTCTTCCGGGTAAAGTCCCAAGAATTGTGCTGTTTACTTTTATTGGTGACATTTTAACAGGACATTAGGAATTAACTGCAAACTAAGTACCAGAGTTACTGAATAACTGAATCAAGGACCACATACAGCTGAAGATCAGGTTTTTACAGGTTAGTATCTCAATATTGTCAGTGTGAATCTTCATAATCCTTGACTTTAAAGTACCAACTAATTATTTGCACATATGGGATCCCCTAAGCAAAATAGTATCACTCTTCTGTAAAAGTTGAATGTTTCCGGTGGGGCAGAATTTACACTCTAAGCTGCAGACGTTGAGATATTATGACATTTATTCTCTGTATCAATCGAAAACGTTTCAAAGTCAACATTTTTTGTTACACTACATCTTTAAACACATGCTTTCCACTAAAAAAAAAAAAGTGAAGTCATCAGTGATTGTAGCTGCAGAGAGCCCCTCTTGTGCAGCTATTTCACAGGCTCAATAGCACTTCCCATGACCAGACCAGTAAACTGATCCATATGAGTAAAATCAACACTGGTAATCTTTAGTAAGCTCTTTTTTGCTTGTAAATACAGCAGCGCTTGTATAATTTTCTACATAGTGACGAGAAACGGATCATATTCCTTAAATCTTCATGCTTGATTCATGTTTTTCTTGAACTTGCAACTTAATATTTCTCTGTATTTGTCCTTTAACATTCCAACAAATGCAGATCTCAGCATGTGTCTGGAGGAAAAAGCTGATTGTGGCGGCTTGAGGTCATCAGATGAACACTTTACAGCTCCCTGATTCCCCCACAATGCAAATGTGCAACAAGATTAGCCTTCCTGTCTGTGTTAGACTGTGTTTTATGGCTCCTCATAGACAGGCTGGAAGCCGCCCGCCCTCATTTGGATGTGACACGATGAGTCACAGTCAAATCTGAGATTGGCATCGGTTTGGTAACAGACAGGAAGGCTTTAAGCCCAATTAGCTTGTTAAAACTCGCCACACAGAAATATCACGAGGTTTAATGTTCCAGAGGCTGGTATTAATGAGGAAGACTCAGGTGGTTGCTGGTAATTCATGAAGGTAGCGGCAGTGAGTTACTAGAACCACTAGATGCCTCCATTTATACCACAAGAATGCTGCTTTGACAGACACTGACATTTTTTTAGTTTCATGATTACTTTTTTCAAATTAAAACAAAACACACTTTGCTAATTTTGATACTGTTATCATCAATATAAATACTTTATCACATTTGCTCAGATTTTCCAGCATGTAACAATTGTTAATTGCTTTCCAATGTAAAAATTAGAAAGTCAAACACCCCATTTCAGGAAAAACGGCTTCAGAAAAACGTGGCGTCACGAGTGTATCGAGATGAGTAAGTGATTTAACAGTTTGGTTTTCCAGTGTAGCAGTGAGAGAACCAGACAGCTCAAGGCCACTGGATATTAGCCTCTTTTCCTGTATCATTAATTAGGTTAGATGATGCCTTCATGCTCACTGAAAAAGGGGGGAATGAGGATGAGGCGATAAGGAAGGACAGAAGAGTTCATTTAGTTGATTGGAGCGCAGGAAGGCTGGCGAGGATGTGTGGGAGAGATATATGGACGGAGAGGAGAGGACTCTGAAGTGGGTCATAAATAAGAAAGAGGGGAGAAAGAAAGTGTGTTCAGTGAAATGAGATGTAATTTAGCAACTGACTTGAATAGTTGTGGTTAAAATAAAGAAAAAGGAGGTGATGTTGTCGGATTCAGTTCCACAAAACCTGACCACTGGTAATGTGGAAATTCGAGAATTAAACAAAATGAAAACACTCATGAACCACCAGCAGCCAGTTAGCTTAGCTTAGCATGAAGACTGGAAGTAGAGGGAAACAGCTAGCCTAGCTGTATTCAAAGGTAGCAAAATCTACATCACAGCAACTCATATTTCCTTTGAGTTATTCCGTACGAAAACCGAATTAAAAACTGACACAGTGTAGTTTTATGAGGGATGATGTCTTGAATTTTGGCAGATTCAGACTAGCTGTATTTCTATTTAGCACCTTTTGCACTAAGCTAAGCTAACTGAGTACTGCCGCTAGCTCTGGCAGAGATAGGAGGCGGAGCTTGGAACAGGCACAACATTGTGCAAATGTTTACAAGGTTACCCATAATCAGGGCTTTCAGGCTTCTGTTTTACTCACTGGCCACCACTCCAGTTCTATCAGCATATAGAAAATAAAAACAATGGAGTGTTTATGTTAGTCTGTTAGTCTGACTTTTACGCTGTTTTTCTTGTCTGTTTTAACCAATTAACGTCGAAACCTGCACTACAACTGGTCAGGGCTGTTCAGAAATACCTATCTCGGACTTTTCTCTCTTGTAAAATCAGCCTTAAAGATGTTCTACAGAGGCGGTCCTTGTTGTCGGAACATGCACAAAGGTTCGGGCCACACCAAATGCAAGTTGTAAAACAGCCTAATTCATTTTGCTAGATTTCAGTCTCAATGACCTGTGACCAGGTACCTGCTCCCTGGTATTGTTTCGTCAGTGGTAAATAGCAGAGAAGTCTACTTTGAGTCATCAGTCTTGCTTTGACAAAGCCCTTAAAAACTTGTATGTTACCTGGTAAAGACAGTGGAGCATTTTGCAGGAAGATCCAAATATTTACCTCAGGAGTTAATGGAGAGCAAAGAAACCAAGGCAGTGATGAGGTTTCATCAAGTGGACAGAGGTCAATAAAATGCTAATAATGCTCCATGTCTTCTAGATGTGTACAGACAAGTGACAAAGTAAAGGAAAGACCAACATATAGTGTCTTCATAATGTGTTGGGGGACTACATACGGCCAAAAAGCTTCACTGTGCCTTGGCATTGATTCTCCAAGTGTCTGAAACTCCGACTTGGAATACCATTACTTTACAAGACATTCTATCATTTGGTTGTTTTGATCATGAACATGTCGGTCTAAAATCGCCCATGAGTGTTCAACTGGGTTGAGATCTGGTTGCTGTGATGGCCAGAGCATCTGATTCACATCATTTTCACATTTATTTGTCATTTGGCAAGCCCTCCGTGTCCAGTAGATGGGGTCACTGTTGTCTATTCCATCAGGATAGAAATGCTTCATCATAAGATAAAGGTGATCACTCAGAACAATTCTGGATTTATTTGCAGCGACCCAAGTGAACCCAAATCATGCTAGCAAAGTGCCATCTCCATCCCAGAATAGCAGAGCCACCAAATTGTCTCACTGTGGGCGTCACGGCTTTGGGTTTTTCCTTTAATTTTTCACTCCGATGTTTACAATTTTACCTTACAAAGCAATATATGTCAATGTTGTGTTTGCAGTTTGATTCTGCTGCCATCTAGTGGCCATAAAAGTCAGTCATAGTAGGTTTAAATTATTTCATTGCATTTATGTTTTACCCATTTACATTAACATAGCTAAATACTGTATACAATATTGCATAGTATAGTAATGTGCATAGCATTTGGAGTCTTTTTTTGTTTTGGCTAGCATTCAAATGGACGATGCGCAATCTGTTGTGGAAACACTGTGCAGCCATGCCAATAAAGCAAATTGAAATCTAAAAAAAAAAACAATGGCATGGTGTTCCTGAGGATTTGTGTTGATCATATAGTGGCTCTTTTGTGCTGGTGAGTTCAGAGAGCTGACAGGGGAAAGGCTACCATATGGCAAGACAGGAAGGAGGGTGAGAGAGGGAGCGAGAGAGAGAGAGAGAGATAGAAAGGGAGGAGAGACAAGAAATGACAGGAGGTTCAAGAAGAGAGCAACAACGGGGAGCAGAAAAGGAAGAGAGATAGAGGATAATGGGAGGACGACGCATATGATGGAGACCGGAAAAAGAGAATAGACCTGGGTGATGATGAGCAGGGGTTGGACGGGGGAGGCTGATGGAGATGAGTGAGAGAGGTGGGTGGCAGAGCGTACAGCTTGGAAGCAGAGGAGGTGACAGTGGGGGGTGTTCACTGCTCAGTGATGTGTTATGATCCGACTCCCCCTACTACATGCACACACAAACAGGTTCCTGTCACTTAAGAAGACACTGATTTCACTTTGGAGACGAAGATCCGGTTGGAAATATTCACTATTTTCCTTACTGTCCAAAAAAAAATCAACAGTCTGTCTCCCAGTACTTGATTATGATTTTCTCCAGCCTGTCTGTTGCACTCCTCCCTTATTTGGGATGTAAATCTTCAAAAATGACTCACAAATGTAGTTCAGATATTTCCTAAAAATAGCCGTCCACTTTGGCAAACACTTCTCCAACAGTAAACAGATGAAAAGTAGTGAATTGTACCTTTTGCTGGGGTCTATTTTCAGCTGCGGATTCATACACAATCGCTGCACTAGGGAGTATTTATGGCAGCAAGGCGGCATATGACAACTACAGTGACCCTGTTGGTTGTCATCCAGTTCAACATTGTGCCTCGCTGATGTATATTTTTTAATGTTTTCAGGGGACCATCAAGGTCTACGGTGTGCTAACAGGATTTGTTGTTGTTGGCATTTTATAGGGTTTGTTGACAATAATTAAAATGTATAGTATCACCAGCTGCATCCTTTAGCTCTGAAACTTAATGGTTTACCTTGTGGGAATCATCCTTTAGAGGTGAGTCCCCCTAATGTAACTGTATTAACAGATTTATGCCCTCACAATATGATTAATAAACACACACACACACACACACACACACACACACACACATACACAGTCTCTCTCTCTCTCTCTCTCTCTCTCTCACTCACTCTCCAGCTCCCTCGCTCGCTCTCCCTCATTCTGGCTCAGTTGCCAAGGCTACCGTACAGCCTCTTGCTGCATATACCTAGACGAAGCTGCCGCCTGTGGATCTCTCTCTCCTCCAGGATACAAACAAAAGAAAGCCCATCAGACTTTTATGCCTCCATCTCTCTCCCTCGCCCAAACACGGGCTCTTACATATGTAGATCCTGCCTTTTCCTAACCTCACACGTCGTTCCACTGCCTCTCACTGTCGCTCTGCCTGCTGCTTACATGCAAACACACTCCTTCTCCTTCTTCTTCTTCTTCTTCTTCTCCCAGACAGAGAAGCAGTAAAGGGGATTGGCGTGGTTCTTGGTGTTTGGCTCCTGGTCTTTTGGCTCAGAGGGAGCAGAGCAGCAGATGGCGATGTGAAGACAGGCTCAGCCAGGTAAGAGGACTTATCCTAACCAGACTTAAGGCTGTGGGTGAGTGACTGTTCCAGCCCTCCTCTCCTCCTCCTGTCTCTCCCTCTTTTTCCCCCTCCGTGGCTGTGCGACATGAGGTGAATACCAATTCCTTCAGCAAAGCCTCCACGGTTTATATGGCTGCTGTGCTTTTTTCTTGGCTGTAAAAAAAAAAAAGATAAAAGGTAGGGATGTGTGATGTAGCCTCTGTACATGTTGTGTGTTTGTCCTCGGATTTGTTAAAAACTGATCGTTTGCCAACAGGTTGGTTCTTCGATGCTCCTATTAACTGCATGTTTTCCCTCTCTGTAATTACTCAAAGCTTGATTTCCTCTGTGATGTATCATGTCTATGTGACAATGTGGGAGTTACCGGAGAGAAAGATGCAACAGTCCACCTCCCCGGGTGATTCATTACTAATCCATCCAGCTCTGCACTGTGTGGTCGCTCCAGCTCACCGTAGCCATGTACGTGATATGAATGGTGTTTTGTCTTAGCATGAATGACTGCCAGAGAATGCCATTCCTGCACTGGTGTTTTGATGCAGTGCAAATCATGTAACACAATCCTTTTGTCACCGCGAATCCAGATTTATCTTCAGCAGCTCTGTAAATCAATTTGCTATGCAGCACATTTCAATTATTCATACAGTGTAGTTTAGGCTGAATCGTAAGTTTATGTGTGTGTTAATGAGATTTTCTTTTCTGAAACGCTCCCGGAGCTGCTGCAGGAAATTGTAGGAGTCTATGTAAACAATACGGGGCTGATTGATTATCAGTCTCGGTAATGTACAGGAGGAGAAGCTGCAGGCTTGCCGGGCATCTAAGTTTAAGGTCATTGTGAGCCTGTGTGTGTGTGTGTGTGTATTAATATCAAGATTTGCTGTGTGTGTTTGTGTGTAACGGGAGAGAAAAGGTTGATGAGACAGGTCTTGGCCCTCGTGACTTTATCTCACGTTACCATCTCATCATCACTTTCAGTAAGAGCTTCCTCTTACCTCGTCTCTCTCTGCCACATGAGCACTTCAGCAGCTCGATACTCACTCCTTATTCACTTTGGTTCACCTGGTCGGAGGAGATGCTGCCACATTGTGTCCCTGGGATTGTTATTTTTTAAATGATGGCAGCAGACTAACCCCAACTCTGACAAAAAAAAACAAATCTGTTAAGAGTAGAGAAGCAGATTTAGACATATTATTTTTCCAGACAGAAACACTACAGGGAGCATCAGAAATATCCATTAAAGCACAAGCCAGCTGTCACTACATTAATTCCCCTTGTTCCTGATTGCAGGAAAGAGATTTAGACAACCGGTCACTCCTGGTCCTCGTGGGACGGAGGCCACAGGGCTCATTGTGCGGCTCAGTTTAAACTCAGCTGGATGGTGGGTTCTTGAATGGATGCAGATCAATGGAAACACTATGCCTATACTCTATTTGAAGACTGAGGGGGTGGCGTTTGTAAGGATCCAAGGACAGTAGACCTTCAGCGAGGAACGAGCCTGAATCAGCTGTCAGGTTTGACTTATTTGCCGTGAATTCATTTACCCGGAGCTCACTGCTGATTGAACTGTGTTTCATTTTCTATTTAAGTCAAGCCGATTCCCTCCATTACGATAATCGGCTCGTCTGCGAGGCTCTCTGGTTTTGTGTAATTTTTGAGTAACACCTTTAATATTCATTGTGAGCTCCTCGACTATCAGCAGCAGCGTTGTGTAGAAGATGTAACAGGCAGCTTTCCGGGTGCAGACGTTACTGTTGTTCAAAGACGCGGAACTTTAGAGATCCAGAGATTTCCAAACATACCAAATATGTCTGGCAAATTAGGATTAACTTGGAGGGAAATGTTTTGAAAATCAGGCAAGAATGTGACGGAGAGTTTAATGTTTTTGCCTGTGTTAAAAGATTACAGCATCAATGAGGCGCTGATAGTAGAAACAGATATAAAACTGTGAGAAGGTCAGCAATATGATTTCACTATTTTCTATGCTGCTGTGTATGAAATTTACTGCCTTTAAGCCCATAATTAAAATAATATTAAGTGTTTCTTTACTACTATTCTCCTCAATGAGAAAAAGCGACAACACAACATGCTGGGAAATAAAATGCGGACATAATAATTGAATAGGTAACAGTAGAAAAATCATTTTTTGCATGTGGAGAGGACTCATGACCTCAGTATTTCTAAAATACTAGCAGCGATTCTGCCTAAATGTACCAGACAAGTCACCAAACAGACACTCAGCAGCCAAAGCAACAAGGATATTTACCTCAAAGAATAAAAGCAAAGAGAGAGGCAAGATTTTTTTTTTCTTTTTTAGACAAACGTGGATATTGTCACTGCTCTCCCAGTGCAGATGTATGTTTGTGTTTTTCATTTTTCATGCAGTGTGTCTGCCAAAGTCTCTGGGTGTGTGTGTGTGTGTATGTGTGTGTGTGTGTGTGCACTCTACAGTATGTTGGTTGCCACAGTTACCAAAACGCCAACCTCACTGCGTCATTGCTTCAGACAACCTTCACACAAAAAGAATTGCTTTTTTTCTCCCATTCATCCCTCCATCCACTCCTCTACCTGTCCACCTATTGTTTAAAAATGGAAGCACGCTGAACTTCCTGTTATACAACACAATCTATGTGTGTGTGTGTGTGTGTGTGTATACTTTATATATATGTGTGTGTAGATTGTATGTATGCACATCGCCATGACTACGAGCCAGGCTAACTGGCGTCATCACTTCAAAACCTACCTTCACAGCAAGCAAAGAGGGAAAGAAAAGGAATCAAAGCAACTCCCCTCTGTTCGACACCTGCACTCACACACCACACACACACACATATTTCCTGCTACTGGTGTGGTCTCATATTCCGCTGAGCTCACCCCATTCGTTCAACAGGGTCCAGTGGCACAGAAGGAGAGGAGGAGAGACGGTGGAGAGCGGGGAAGGCTCGGCTTCATGCATACTGATTCGACTGGAGCAATCTGAATGTATTTCTGAGGGTGTCTGCTTAGTCTGTCTTGAATCATCCCCGGGAAGGAGAGGAGAGAGAGAGGCAGAGAAAGAAAGAGAGGGGAAGAAATATTGACAGTTTACTGTGTCACCTTACATCACCATCCTCTGCTCATGAAGCCACAGCTGGGAGTAGACAAGGGTGCTACTCCATCTTTGGGAGGAAACTGGATTTTGGGTCAAAATTGGGATTGGGATTCAATTTCCATTCATTCATATTGCTGTTTTGAATTCAAACCCATGAGATGTTTGGCTGCTGTCTTGTGTCCTTCAGAACTGACTCTGCCTCACAATGGCTGACAGCGACCGGTTGCCACAGGATACAAGATTGATCATGTGATCTGACTCCCTCACCAGTTCCCTGCCATCTCTCATAGGTGAGTCATGTGACCGGCTGTGTAGTTTGTTTCACATCCCAGTCAGAGACCAGTGAGGGAAAGAATAAAAAATGAAAATCGTGCTCCCGTGCTGTGCTGTTGCTCGGCAGTCATTGATGAAAACTTGTTCCAAACTCACTCGTGACAAATTTAGCCATCAGCAACACATTCAGACAAAAAGCGATGTGTGAGCAAGCAGAGCACAAGCCCCCGCATTCACACATCCGCGCCAACCACGTGCGGTAATCAGCCAAATGTACAAAACACCTTTATTAATGGTTGAAGGACAAAAGTGCAGGGTGGAAAAAGGGCTTTGAATACACTGCTGACTGATACAGAGAGGTGTGTGTGTGTGTGTGTGTGAGTGTGTTGTCAGTGGATGATAATGCTCAGGACGGATGAGAGGGATGAGAGCCACTCTGTTGCCAAGGTGACGGACAGGGCTGTAAACACGCTACCCCTGACTCATCTCTCCACAATAGAGCCTCTCTCTCTCTCTCTCTCTCTCAAACACACACACACACACACACACACACACACACACACACACATACACATACACATGCACAATAGAGTCCAATCTGAGGGAGACAAGAGGATCCGGAGATGAGAGCCACTCCAAGCCGCTTAGCTATACATCTGAATAGGCCTGCGGAATAAACGCAACCCTGTCTGTCATATGCACTCTCATTTATAAGCGCACAATCAGACAGACACACAACATGACAAAAACACAGCAAGCACACAAATGAGTGTAAGTCTTGGTGAGGCTGAATTACTTAATTATCTTTTTTTTGGCCAAAAACTTGTGAACACAGAAGTGCATCTGGATATTAGCTGAGGTCAAAATGTCTCAAAACCATAACACAAACACCAAGTACCTATTTTGGATACGATATAAGGGGCTAAACAAACACCCAAAGACATATTTTGGACACATTTGCAGATCTTAATGTGTTCAAGTTTCATTAAAAGCACAAGTTGAGGGAAATACATCACAAGTATAGGAATGTCAAAAGGCAGGAAGCCTTGTGATGCCATCATCAAATCCATTTAACACAAAGGAGCTTCATTTAACAGGGGGATCATGACCCGCCGGCTGAGTAGCTCCACTCGTTCCCACACCGAGGACTCCATCTTCCTGAGGCCTGACGAGGACCCCGTCTGGCTCGATGAGCCCACAAAGGCTGAAAAAATGGGCGACCGAGCCCCTAAAAAAGATGGACTCCCAGAATGTAAAGCTGGACCCACAGAGGGCCAAAGGTCGCAGGGAGAGGAAGTGTTTATACATAAGGTCTACGCGCTGGTGGTGGAGATCCACTGCTGGGCCGCGCTGTTTATCGTCTCCCAAGTCACGGTATGTGTATGTTGCAAAAACAGTGCTTTCTCTTTTCTTTTAAATGTCTGCTTTAACCTTTTGAGCCTGATATTTTTACTCACTGTGAACTCAGTTTTCATTGCAATATAAAGTCCTGCACCTCTGTGGAAACAGCACAACCATGATTAGAAGTAGAGAGAACTCAAACATGTCTCCTGTGCAGTTTAACAAAGGTATAATGCCCTAAATCATAAAAAATGAAAAAACTAAAGTTGTATTTCTTTGAATATATATATATATTTTCTTAATTGAAAAAAATCTGAAATCAGCATGTACAGCATTTTTCATCCCACATATGTTACCTACACCGGAGAACAAAATGGTAACTCAAGATACTACAGATATTTTACTACTCTCATTTTTAAGTTGGTTCCACACTTGTCTTCTATCTGCTCTGTATGTGCACAGCCTGCAGTTCAGCCGAGTTCAGCTGAAAAGTTTTATTGCGTGACTGTTGATTACAGCTGAGGCACAAATGACTTTTCAGTTCAGCTGAGAACTGTAGAACTTTTTTGTTCTTTTACAGGATCTGGTTAGAACAAATTGTTTATTTTTGGCAATTTTTTAATGATACACGTAGAATGAAGTGATTTTAATGAAATATCATGATTTTAAGTTTACATTTGGGTATTTTTCGGATGGAACCACATGTTGCACATAATACATACATTCAAGAACCATTTTTTCCCCCATTTTTGGCTCTGATAAATGATGCAACTTTAAAAAAAAAATCATAACATGCCTTTAAAAACCCAAGGAAGTTTTGTGGTTTGGAGGGTTACATCAGAAAACATTTTAAATCATCCTTCTGCACAAGCTTTGATTTTCAGCTGTTAGTGTCACTGTAATATCACCAGTGCAAAGGACTCCATAATACTTGAGCTCATTTTGTCATTGCATTTTTATATTTTCTTAAGCTGTTGTCTGTGGAAGCCCTAAATGGCGATGGTTCGACATATTTTTTTTGCTCCATTTTCTAGAGAAAACAAGATAATTCTCCTCCGTTTTCTCATTAGAACAAGATATTTTTGTCGTTATCACACAATAACAAGATCCGTTATATCATGATAATGACAAAATTATCTCGTTATAACAAGAAAACAAAATCGTTTTCTCGTTATAACAAGTTAATTTTCCAGTGAAGCCACTTACTGTTAAGGATGATAACTTGTATCCGCAGACTTGCAAAAGTACAAACAAACACATGAACAGGCTTAACTGACCTCATTAGAGTGTGCAGCTGCAGTAGAGCACATCCAGGCCTGGCTTCAGTCGGTAGTGTGCAGTGGCAGCAGAGCACCTTCTGGTCTAACGTGTTGGTTTGGCTTTGTACCTCACCAGAAAACTAACTTGTTATAATGAGAAAGCAGTTTTGTTTTCTTGTTATAACGAGATAATTTTGTTGTTATCATGAGATAACAGATTTTGTTATCTCGTGATAACAACAAAATTAACTCTTTATAACACGAAAATGGGGGAGAATTACCTCATTTTCTCGAGAAAACAGTGCAGAAAAAAATAAAGTTGGACCATGGCCGTTTAGGCCTTCTGGCTATCCAGGATTGGGAGAGACATTTTTGGGGGGTGCCGAGGCTAAAATTGGACACATTTTTAGTTTTCATTCTCTCCTCCCTTCTTTGTCTTTGCTGACTTCATTTTGATTCATTCAAGAAAAAGAAAAAAACACAGGTGCAACATTACCATAGGTGGAAAAAAAAGAGGCTTGTAAATGTGGCCGTGATTATGACACCAGACTGCATGTGGTAAATTTGCATATTTTTTTGTGCCTGTGTAATAGGCCATCTTCTTTTCTTCTCCCTTTGCTTTTCACCTGATTACCAGTGCATGAATGACTGGAGCTGTGACAATCTGCATCCTCTCTCTCTCTCTGTCCTCCCAGGGGTACTGGGTGTTTTTCGTGGTGGAAGGAAATGGACCGCTCTCCTCCATCTACAAAGCCCTGCAGGTCATCGACTTCTACCTTGGCTTCGTCTTACAATACCAGCCAATTTTTGGAATGGACGTAAGCATCAGTCCTGGATGTGACCTACAGCTGATTATTTTGGATTGAGAACACAAATTTTAAAAAAGGATGTTTCAGTGTCAGCTGTGTCTCACTAACTTGTCCTTTCTCTGTGTTTCTCAGTCCATGGTGTTGATGAGGGAGGTGGTAAACACCAAACAGCACAACTGGATTGTCCACAGCACTGCAGGCATCGGTGTGGCCATCTGTGTTGTCATGGTAAAACATTGGGGGTGATCCTACATTTCACATCTAAAATTTATTTTTATGCTAAAATGTCTAAGTTTTGGTGGTTTACCACAAAGAAACCAGAATGGCTGACTCCTTTATTTAATCATTTCCAGACTGATTGGTTACTTTGTTGACTGAATTCTTCATAGAGGGATAAATGGACGCAAATTTGAGGATTGAAATAAGCATTTACTTCCTGTCTTCTGTTCGTGTCCCCTCAGGTCATCCACATGGTGTGTAGATGGCGCTACGGCTCTGGCTTTTGGTCATCAGGAACGGTGACGAGGGAAATTGGCGATCGACGTCAGTCTGTGAGCCGCCAGCCTTCCTTCACCTTGTCAGAGTGGACGGACGCCCAGGAGGATCTGCTGGACCTTGATCCTGTTCCCCAGACCCCGGTGTTTGACATGGGCACCTCCGAAAACAGGGCGGAAGGAGACGCCGCCACCCTCACCGTCACACCAGTGGGGCTTCAGGAGAGGTTAGAGGAGAGGATGCAAGAGACAGATCCTTGTATTTACATCTGTTTTTGTATCTGCAGCAAGACATTACACTGTATTCATGTAATTTGAATCCATTTTTTCACATATCAAAAACACATACTGAGCATTTATATGCATGTGGATGTTTGAATCACACAGGAGAGGCTCCAACGTTTCTCTGACCTTGGACATGTGCACTCCAGGCTGCACAGAGCCCTACGGCTACGGAGCCCAGCTCTCTCCCAGAGACCAGTCGGCCCAAGAGTACCTCCGACAGGGAACACACATCCTGACCCCTGCCATGCTACACACCAGGGCCATGGATGACCAGAGCCTGCAGGCTGAGTTCTATGTGAGTGCAGCAGCATCAGCAGCAGTGGCGGCAGAGGCAGCAACATCTCACCCACCTACACTCTGTAGATTAACAGAGATGAACAGAGACTCACCGGAAGAGACGTACACTGACACACACACATGCACACATGCACACACCCACACACGCAAACACCCATCAGAGCTCTGCACACACCCGTAAGCTCTTCCACTGCCTGTTAGTGGGCGAACGGATGGAGGGATACAAGCATTTTTGCATACATAAACCCACAGAGGATTCCAGTGTCTGCTAGGCAGAAAGATGTGCGTTCAAGATCATCCACACATTGAAGTCAATTAGACAGAGTTAAGAGCAGCGGGCAACTTGATTTTATTTCTTAATGTTTTGTTGTTTTGTTGAAGGCAAAGCTTGGAATTCCCCATTTCTGCAAGGACTGATTTTTTGTTGCACCCATTGTTCTGTGTCCATTGGCAGGAAACTCCCATGAACTTTGTGGACCCTAAGGAGTACAATTACCCAGGGCTGGTGAGAAAGAACCGCTACAAAACCATTTTACCCAGTGAGTACAGCTGCAGCACGAGTTAATAGCAGCAGTAACTAAAAGCAGATCATGGAGTTGTATATTTAGTAAAAAACTGATATTTTCCGCCGCTTCTATTTAATGATTGCAGATCCTCATCAAGTAAATCACTGAAATGAGTTTGAGAAATGCCATTTTGTACAACAGCACACAAAAATACATGAACCAATCATGTATCCTGGACAAAAATATAGACATAGCATGCAAAAGGTCTTCTTTTCTGATCAGTTTAGCCAGCTGTGCACAAAAAATGTGGCTTTAAAGGACATTGAGCAGATAGTGTGACCGTACGCTCCTTTGACCAGTGACTATAAACCTTTGAATGCAGCTTTATGCAATTGACACGATGACAGATGACAAGAAAAAGGCGAGAACATGATTCCTTACTGACTTGTGATTTCTGGGCTGTGACTCCATTCTTGATCTGCCCTTTATCATTTCCAATATATTTGGTTGTTTAATGACGTCCAACCTGTTGTAAAGATGCAACAAATACTTCTTTCCAAAGCTATAAACAATGGATGGACTTGATTTAAACATGGCATGCTGTGTTGATATTATTATTGTGCTAGTTTTTGTGCTGTTATCTCTTTAAATTACGATCATTCTGTCAGTCTTACTCATGATAATCTCCCTCTGTCCACCTGCAGATACGCACAGCCGAGTCATCTTGCAGTCGCAGGATGAAGAGGATTTTCTTACGACTTATATCAATGCTAATTATCTCAAAGTAAGTGAAAACACATGTGTTTATGCTCCGCAATGTAGCCACTGTTATTTGATTTGCTCTCAGTGAGTCTGACCTAATTACTACTAACATATAGCTGTGCATGACAAACCTGAGTATGTGCATGTTTGTGTGTCTGCAGGGTTATGATGATGAGGAGCGTGCATACATCGCCACCCAGGGCCCCACTGTGAATACGGTGGGGGATTTCTGGAGGATGGTGTGGCAGGAGAGATGCCCAATCATAGTGATGATCACCAACCTGGAGGAGAAGAACGAGGTCACTGCACAGACACGCATGATGATGATGATGATGATGATGATGACGATGATGATGATGATGATGGTGGTGGTGATGACGATGATGATGATGATGATGGATGTGTCATTGGATAAATGGACATAGAAATCTCAACTTGTGTGTCCACTGTGTCTTGTAGAAATGTGCTGAGTACTGGCCCGAGGACACTGTGACCCATGAGGGCATTGAGATCACTGTCGTCACGGTAACCCAGGAGGATGACTACAGTCTGAGGGTGTTTACTCTGAAGGTAACACACAGGGGGTCTGATAACATGTCACATAGGAAGAGCGAATGTAGTCAACAAGTTAAAGGGGCAGCCCAAACATAGTTTAAAAATCTAAGTTCTCATTTGCCTCTTTTGATGTCTAGTTGTGCAATTTCAACTTTATTTATGAAGACAACGAAAGTGAAGATTTAAAGTTTGTATTAATCCTCTGAACTCCAAACTCTTCCTGGGCGTTTTTTTTGCTCCTGTCACATTTTAACTCAATGTAGGCTCGTTTTTCACTGCAATATAAAGTCCTGCACCTCAATGGAAAGAGCAAAACCATGACTAGAAGTAAAGAAAGGGAATTCAAAAATATATTTTTTGCAGTATAACATAGACATAATGGTATAAATGATAATAACACTGCATATAATCGATATTTTATTGCTTGCATTTTTAACTTGTTACCCTACTTGTCTCCTCTCTGCTTGGCGTGAACACGGCCTGCAGTTCAATGAAAAAGCTGTTGGTCATAGCTAAACCACTAATGGCTGTATTATATTATATGTAATTTCATTTTATTATATTTGTTTTTTAGTTTTTTGTTTGTTTGTTTTTATAAAGTCTGGCTAGAGAAAACAAGATATTTTTACCAAATTTTAAATTACATGTGTAGGATGAAATGATTTTGGTCAAATATGCTTTAGAATTTTTTTCATGACAGGTTTGTAAACTGTTAGAAAGTTGAAAATCTGATTATTATTTCCATTTTTACAGTTTCTGGCCTTTACAACTGAAGTCATTTTTGCTTTTTTTCCCCCCAAAGACACCATGCTTTCAAACATGCCAGCAGGTTTTGGGGTTCAAAACAAATCTATGAGTTTACAGCTGTGCTAGAGGTGCTGATTAAATCATAACATCTGTATGCTATCATGCTTAAAATGATAACACTAACACCCTAATGTTAAGCATGTAACATTTACCATCCCACATCAGTGCCTTAGCATGTTGCAGAATGCAGTTTAACCATGAAACACAAAGTACAGCTGAGGATGATTCAAATGTAATGTAGTTTTGCCGGTACAGCGGTGAGATAAAAGTACATGAATGCTTGGAATTAGTTAGTTTTCTGCATTAATTGATCTTAAAATTTAAGTTCCATTTGTACGCACATGTACTTGAGATACAACACATAACAATTAGAATCCTCAGTGTCTTTAAAACACATCCCATTAAACATTCCAAGTGTTGGTAGAAGAAGTAAGTGCAGCCATTCTGTAGTAGATTTACTTCCATGTTTAGGGTCATTGCCTCCCTGATGTTATCCAAAAAGATCAACGTGGGAATTTGTTTTCCCTTCAGATAGCGAGCTCCTCTTCCTCTGTTCTTCACCTTTGGGATTATGCTTTCATATTTGTATGTAATGCCCCTTTAAAAACGTACAGAGTCTGGTCTGCCCAAACAACTCATCGATCCAAACAAGTCTAGTCACCTCATTTATAGATGAGAATATCTCATCTTTTAGAGCTATAGTTCACGTCAAAACATGCCTCTTCTGAAAAGCGAACTCAAAATGTTTCAGCATATTTTAATAAGCAGGTCTTACTCTCTACTCCAATCATGTCTCAACCATCGGATACCAGGTTTTTCTGCTGTTTGAAAGACGGACAGCACAATGCATTGTGTGTTTTTAGTTAAAATAGATAGTTCTGACCATATTTTAGGACAAGTTTACACATCCCTACCTTCACTTTTTGTTCTGCGTTCTTTCAGCATAAAACCTGCTGCGAGTGGGTTCTGTGTAATGTGACTTTTAACTGTATACTTTTCAAATTCTGTGAGGAAACTAATGAAATTCCATCACTGGTGTTGTATTAGAGGTGCAAGCACAAAAACTCAAGTGCGAATATTTCAATTCCAAAACTATTTAATTGGTTTTTGGACTTTAGCAACACTTTTACCTGCTGACTTTGTGGAAATACTTTGTGGAAATAATTTATATTAGACTATGTAATAAAAATACCATACAAGAATAGGATGTAGTGGTTGTCTCACATACCAAGATCTAATTTTTCTTATGGTCAGATTGTCAGCATGTGTGTGATACTTAATGTTCTGATGTTGCCACACTTATCCGTTCCATTCATGTGTTCATGATGGGTGCTTTACATTTAATTTGGGGTCATGGTGTCATTGACACTTAGCGAGCCAAACATGATAATTCAGTAAATGCAGCCTTCATCTGATTACTAAGCACCAGGGGATCATTACATAACTGTGCTCTGTGTTAAAAGCTTGTTGTTTATTCGTCTCCTCTGGTTATTTTGTTTATCTATTGGATTAATAATTATTGGCAAGCCGACACTCGGGGAATAACTGATGGATTTGATTATGCACGGTGCAGCCAGTAGAGAAAGCTCTTTTTTTGTACAACCCTCACTCTTTTTTTTTTTTTTGCTGTTCTTCTCTGCGTTCATTGTTGTCGTAGCAACTAGCACCAAGGTAACAATTTGGATACACATGCAGAGCAACAGGCTGATCAAAAATCATCCTCCATGCCTCTTTCTCATATACATGTGTGCATAACATGATCACATCCGTATTTCATGCCTGGTTGCCTGTGTGTGTGTGTGTGTGTCTGTGTGCACCAGTGTGGGGAGGAGGAGCGCAGTCTGCGGCAGTACTGGTACACCTCCTGGCCCGACCAGAAGACTCCAGACAAGGCTCCACCTCTGCTGGAGCTTGTACAGGAAGTGGAAAGGGCCCGAGAGGAAGCCCCGCCCTCAAGTGGTCCTACAATCGTCCACTGCAGGTACAGTGCTAAACAAATGAAGAGGTCATGTTAAATAATAAATCACTTTGCTTTCTTGCTGCTGTTGTTTTAACCACAAATCCACTTGGCACACTTAATAGTTGCCCACTTCCAATTTCTGATTTCTGCAGGATTTGCGTTTTAATGAAATTAGCAGGATCAGTTCTAATCAATAAGCAGATACCATCCAATGTATTCGCTCTCTCCACAGTGCTGGAATTGGTCGAACTGGATGCTTCATTGCCACCTCCATCCTGTGCAAGCAGCTGAGGACTGAGGGTGTGGTTGACATCCTGAGAGCCACCTGCCAGCTTCGTCTGGACAGGTGAGATATGCTGAGCTCTTATCCGTGCTTAAGGCAGTTTGACTTGATTTGGTTCCAACTCACAAGCTAAGTCGCTGGGAGCTTTAGCCTAGAGGAAATCCTTTGAAGAAACTATTGAATATGTGACCATCAAACATCACTGTTGACCTTTTGAGCCCTGAAACCCCCTGTTGCTTTTTAAAGGCAAGCTGTCTTTACAAAAAAAATGCTAAAATTACACCATTTATCAGAGCCAGAAACTGTAAAAACAATCATCTGATTTTCATCTTTTCAATTGTGCTTCAGCTACTTGTATGAAGTTCCATCGGCAAGTCAGTGAAATCTAAGCTTAAAGTTGTGATATTTTATCAAAATTGTTTTATTCTACATATCTAAATTAAAATTTTGCAAAAAAAATAAACCACATTCACATTCTCTAAAACATAGAAAACAATTCTGCGCCCCTAAACGTAACCGCAAAGTCTTTAGTGACTCAACTGCAACCAACAGTCACATGACAAAAGTTTAGGAGCTATTCAGTTCAACTGCTGTTTACACACAGCAGCAAGGAAACAAATATAAAAAAGGAAATGTAAAATATATTCAGCATATACAGATTTTGTTTTCCAGCATTGTAACACCAAGGCACACTTTTAATTTTCATTTTTATCATATTTTTAATTTTTTATTTACAAGATTCATGAATAAAATAGAAGGCTAGACCATTTCTTAACCATCTGACACCCCAAAAAACAGCTGGTTATTATTTAAAAAAAACACTAAAATTTACTCCATTTATCAAAACCAGAAACTGCATACAGAAACAGAAAATATCGCCTGACTTTCAACTTTCCTACGGTCTGTGAATGTATCATCAGTTCAGGTCGAAAAATTTACCAAATCAGTTTATTCTGTTTCATTTTGAAATTAAATAAACAAACCATTTGCCTCAGACACATTGTGTGAACAATGCTGGTTGCAGCCAGGAAGCAATTAGTGACTCAGTTGCAGCCAACAGTCACAAATTCCAGGACTTTTCAGCTGAACTGGGCTGAACTGCAGGCTGTGTTTACACAAAGCAGAGAAGATAGAAGTCTAAACTAATCCTAAAAATTAGAGTCCCTATTTTTTTCTAGTATTAACCTGTGGGCACCTGGAAATTTGCGTACATGCTGATTCCAGATTTTTTAAAAATGATATCTGTAAGATAGATAATCAAAAGATTCAACATTATCAGTGTTATTAGTGACACCTGTTTAACGGATCAGAGTGTTGTGGCTGTTGTGTTGCACGAGTAGTTTAGGAAAATGTGACGAACACTTTATTCTTCTCTGTTTAAAGATGACCCAGTTTTACTTCAAGAGAGTAAAAAAAGCTGAAATACAGAAAACATTTGACATTTTGTACAGACATTCATGGCCCCAAAAAGGATGAATTCCACTGACACTGATGATCTTCTGACTTTTCCTTTTGTGCCACTAGTAGGTTGACATTTGAAGTCTGAGGGAAACGTCTCAATAATTAACAGATGACCTGCCATGAAGTGTGTTTTACACAATATGGATAATACAGATATAAGGCACTGAGCACCAAATTGTAAAAAGGGTGCTATGAAACATTATACTGTCTAAACACCAGCATGTTAGTATGCTGACATAATCTCTTGGTATATTTTTCTTGTGAAGAACTGTAAAGAAGTACAGCGTCTCATTGTAAAAAGTGTATTTGTGTACGGTTTCAAATGAATCTCATTTACCTTTCTGCTTGGTTGATGACAGTTTACTTTTGTGGATCATATCTACTTGCAGATTGTGTCAACCTTGTATGGATAAACTGGTATTCTCATTTGAAAATTAGGTTTACTGCTCCTTTAGCATCTAAAATCATGGCTCAACATGTTTCTGCTGAAGCTCAGTCGTTGTTTTCTTCAAGCAGGATTATAGAGTACAGAAAATAAAAGACCAGCACATTTAGTGACAAAATCCTGCTTTACATTTTACATTTGGGCAAAGCAAATAGTTAAGTAAGAAAAAGTGAAAACTTCCAGTTGACTTTCCTTAAAATGAAGTTGCATATGAGAGGAATCAAATGAAATACATCTAACTTAAACTAGTGTTATTCATATTACTTGTTAACCTAATGTGGGTAAGCTTAATTCAGTCACCAGTTGAAGCAATTCATTTAAGTTGGTCTAACAGTTCCTCTTTTTTCAGTGTTCTCATGTGTGTGTTGATGTATTGTTACATAAACCAGTAAAATCTGTCTCCATAATATGAAATAATGACAGCTAAGGTGCAAATCAAATCAAATTAATTTGGGTGAACTGTTCCTTTAAGGAGTCGAGCAACATACAGTACTTAGGAGATCAGATCACCATAAAGAAATGCATATTTAGGTAACCCTAACCCTAAACCCTAGCATTATGAAATGAAGTTCAATATAGTTCTAAAACATATCGTGACGGCACACATGGCTAATGCTGAATAACAAACCAAAGATAATGCACACTTAAAGGGGCGATATCATGCAAAATCTTTCTTTTTTTAACATAATTACATGTCTCTGCTGCGTCTAGACACCCGCAAAATATGAGAAAACACCATCCTTTTGTTTCTTTCCTTTCTCCAAAGATCAGAAAGTTTGTCTCAGAACAAGCCGTCCAGGTTTTTGATGCTACAAGAGTAGCAGTAGCTCATTTGGATTTAAAACTACAGTTTGGAACAGGCCTAAAATCAGTGGTATTATAGAAATTACTTTGAGCTGCCACTTGAAATACACATTCTTGTACTGATTTGTTGAAAAGTGATACAATATGGGACCTTTAAGTATATGAATTCATGTATTCCTTTTCTAAATTTTGTGTTCTTGTCTTTTCGTGTGTGTTTTCTCAGGGGTGGGATGATCCAGACGTGTGAGCAGTACCAGTTTGTGCATCACGTCCTCAGCCTGTATGAGAAGCAGCTGTCTCACACCGCCGAGGAGTAGAGTGAGCGCGACGCCCAGACCGAGACACACCACTGTACACTGTACCGCCTCTGTTGGTATGCACCACTGTACCGAGCATCATTTCAATCTCACCCTTTAACAAGTTCAAAACTGCGTACATCTCCTCATCCCAGGCAGGCTCGCTCAGACAAGGACTGACGTGGGGGGACATGAAATCTGTGCTTATCGTACGTCTTTGGGATTTTAAATAACCCTCCAAAAACATCCCAGTCACACTCGTTATTAATCCACACATTCCCGGAGAGCTGCAGCAGCCAGGCCTGAAACAATCCGAGCCCACACTCCCGGTGTCATTTCATTTGCACCGCTGGACACAAGTCTCAGTCATCACGGCCTTGTTTTGCACTTGGTCTCAAACAGCTCCCTCACATACTGATT
This sequence comes from Dascyllus trimaculatus, assembly GCA_024666655.1. Taxonomy (NCBI): domain Eukaryota; kingdom Metazoa; phylum Chordata; class Actinopteri; family Pomacentridae; genus Dascyllus; species Dascyllus trimaculatus. The sequence goes on along the minus strand of CM045448.1, from coordinate 13,262,244 downwards.
GTACAGTTATCGAGAGGTTAAACTGAAGTATAATCAGATCGCCTGCAGTGGTGTCAGTTTGCTGTAAGGAAATTCAAGTTCAGTCTGACTGAAGTTAGTGTTGACACTAAGGGCCCTTTACAGTATAAGTGCCAGCATAATTTAAATCTACAGAGATAATCAAATGCCAGCCTAATATTTAACTCTATATTGATATGAAAGTTCACATGAGAATATAAGTTAACTAGCATCTAGCCTTTTTCCTCACTGACTCTCACTTTTAATGTAAAAAAAAATCATTACAGAAGGCGTGTTTCGACTTTGATGCATTCGGGAGTCACCTCATCTTCAGGTTGCATGGTGCTAAGTGTTCATTAAAGGCATGTGCAATGTTATGGAACATAGGAATGTATAACAATTAGGTTATTAATTAACTAATTAGGATTTCTGTGCAATCTACAGTATTACAGTTTTACCATGCTGCCTGTGCAGTCCTCATGGCCCATGATGTTTACAGTCAACAACTTCTGCATTAAGGCCACATAGACGTTACACTCAGAGGCGTCACAGAGCACGGCGATACTGAGGGCACAGGGGCCAGAAATAGAACCACGCCATCAGAAAAATCAATGCGGAGCTCTGGAGAATCTGACGAGTACACAGTCAACGTTTCCAATGACACACACTGGAGGGTGTGTAGCAGGGACGGAGTTGCATAAACAACTGCGCCATAAATCAAAAGCTAATACATGTCGGTGATGTTCCTCAGAGTTTCTTGCTCTGCGACGCCTCTGCTCTCAACAGTAGCTTGAACACATCTGTGAAGTAAGAAGCCCATGATTGTTGTATAGACAGGCCAGGCCTAATCTGTATGAAGCACAAATAGACCAACTAAGGTTGCCTCTCTGATGTTCAGCTGTAAAAGTTCTTTTTTCCGTATTGTGTTTTGATTGTGTTGAGTTTAATGGATTGCATGTGCTGTATGGGACTCCATAGGTCCACAATCAAAGCGACGTGATTGGTTGTCCTGCTTTTTGTTGTGTAAAAGGGTTTAAGCCTATTATATTGCTTGCTCTCGGCCAATGCTTTTGATACAGTTTGCTTTTGTGAAACCAACCAGAGATATTTTTAGAACATTTTGATACAATCCTTTCGAGTAGATGCCTTGTGTATATTTCCGTTTACACCATGATGGAATGTAGCTCATACTGTGGATCAAACCATCGGTTTATATTGCAAGATTTAACGGAACAAAATGTGACAACTACCTAAGTTACCTTACAGTACAGAAAATAAATAGATTATGTTCAGTCTTCAGTATTATTACTTTAGGCCTTTAGGCTTTGCTTTAATATGCTTTGCTTTCTGTGTATGTTTTTATCGTTTTTCTTGGAGAATTTTACCTCAGACTGAGTTTTTACGCAGTCCCCACTCTATTCCATCTGTGACTCCAGGCCACTCTCAGTTGACAACATGAGAAATGATTGCTCTGTGTAAGGCAGCTAAAACAGTGAAGACGGTTTTCTATGTAACAAAAATCAAGCAACTTCTTCAGCCATGAACATTATCAGAGGATAAATTTAACCGTGTGGGCTCGGACCAATTTCTAACCATCAAATCAAACATAGGAAAAATAAAACTGCCAAAATGACCTTTTACAGGAAGCCAGGGCTGAAGATTGACAAGAAAAAAGCTACAATCTATTGTCAGACTTCTGACATAATCCTCTGATAATGTCCAGTGTACTTGACTGAACAGCTTTTATTTTGAGTGCTTGTTGTCAGTGCTTACCTGGTCCTCTTCTGATGATCAAAACGGGGATGACAAAACAGCCAAACAGTCAGACATACAACCAACCAGCAATCAGTATTCCTCTCCTCCTGCTACAGTACTGCTTTAAGTTGTGAGTTTTTGCATCCAAATAAAGGTAGATTTTCATGAGTCTGTGCTGCTTCTTTCTCCCTCTCTCTGTCACACACCGCATCAAGACAACCACAGGGTGCAGTCAGACATTTGCACCACTAGGTGTCAGTGTTTACAATCTAACTGCACATTTTGCCAACAGCCCAAACATTCTGCATTCAGCTGTTTACTGACTGACAAGCTGATGGCAGAGAAATAGAACAAAGGCTTTCAATCCAACAAAAGAGAACTGATGATACTGAATCCAGACACCCAACACCCACTTATTACAACTGTTTTATTCAGTGATTTGTAGGAATGTGATATTGTAGATAAATCAGTGATCATTTCTTCAATATATTAGCTATATTTTTAAAATATGTTTCTATTAAAGCCCCTACATATCATACCACTGTACACATCAGGATTTTTTCCTGGCTGAGAATGGGCCTCTGGGGGGTGGCAATGCACAACAAAAAGCACGACTTGTCTGCTTAGGGTAAAGGCAGTGAGTCTGTGTTACCTTTTTTTGACAGAAAACTATGAATTTTCCTGTTATTTCTCATCATTTCATTAAAAAATGACGACTATGCCTAAGCAAATGAAACTTCAATTTATAAAACTGGTTTTAAAGAATTGGCTTTTTTGTGATTCTCGGGTCTCGCCAATTTTGTGCTGATTCTCCTTTGGTATTAGCTAAAACAAACAAACAAAAATCTATGCAGGAGAATCCCTGCAAATTACAGCATTATCAGGAGTGTGAGCTCCATAAACCTCTACAGACCTTGTTCTTATTCATAGAAATTGTTCACATCAGGGCCTTTAACTTATTGTCAGAAGTGATAGCCTATGGTTTTGCCTTTTAGCATTTTGCTGGTGTATGTTATGTGTTTAAGTGGTGCAACAGTCTGTGGTGCAAACATTTTACAGAAATAGAATTCCACTCATTCTAGTAAATCGGTTTAACATGATTCATACGATGTTGTTTGGTTGGTTTCAGCTGCGTGAAGAGAAGATGATTGAAACACTGTCTTCATGAAAATATTCAAGACTGGTATCTAAATAGGACTGAACTCCAGCTCACAGAGAAGGACAACTCAGTGCAATTCAGTTAAAAATATCTCAGGGCATCTGATTCTGGTGGCAAATAAACGGAAATAGAAATATAATAGACAAATCAAAATGAGTCCCTTCACCTGCAGGCTAAGAGAAACACTCAGCTGTTTATTTCACATAACCACGTAAGCCTATTTCGGTCTACATAGTACAAATGGTTTTTCCTGGTTGTTATTTTCAACCTCCACGTGTGACTGCATCGATGAAAGAGGTATTGTACTAGTTTGCTCTCGGTCACAAACATCTCGCCTAACGCTTTATTTTCAGTGGAAAAGAGTTGAATATCTGTGGGAACACTCAATTTCTCTGAGGGGGTTAAGAACAGAAATCCAATTCACCCACTGTGGAATTTTCATAGGAATCTCACTGAAATACATAAATGATTGAAAGCAACATTGTAATTAATGATTACTATTTTAAAAACATGCACACACAGAAGTGCCTATTCTGGGATAATAGTGGCCTTGTTCATCTCTAACTAGAATTTATTCATTTTACTGGTCAGGGGAAGTAAAACAAGTGGCTCTGAGTTATGATGATGTAATATTTTGAAGAAACAAAATAAGCCTCTGTATTTTCTCATAAGAATGTCCACATGCAAAATCACATCTTTTTATTTACGTGGGAGTCATACGGAAATGTAGTCATTCGTTTCGACTAACTTTTTTGTAATATGTGTCAAACACACACACACACACACACACACACACACATATATATATATATATATATACATATATTCTCTAATTCTAATTTGTTCTGGGCTTATCAAATTTTTAAATTTTTGGCAATGATCAGGCTGTTTTAAAAATGATAAAAAAATAAAAAAATATATGTATTTCAGAGTAAGTGAGCGCGAGCGCAACATCCATACGTGAAAATACAAATAATTTCATGAAAAACTTGCAAAACAACTTTCAATTTAATTTAAATAGATTGTTTTCTCTTTGTTGGTGTAAATATTTTATGTATGTATTATTTATATAATTAATAATTACATTTTTGTTTTATTTTTTTATCTCATGATTTAGATTATTCAATAATGATTTCCACTGAATAAACTTTTCTTTAGTTTTTGTTGAAGTAAATGTTAATTTGTGTGTCTTTTATTATAATTTTATTATATTATTTTATATCTATTTATTTTTAGAATTTATTTATTTTCTTATATTTATTGTATTATTTTCTAATTGTTTTTATTATATTATTACTATTGTTTTACTATGTTATTTATTGTTTTTATTTTATATTATATCAATGTATTTATTTAAATAAATAATTTTATTTTGTTGGTGTAAACTTTTTATTTTAGTATAAATAATTACAATTTTACGTTTTTATGTTGAAAATATTTTTTTTATATATTTATTATTGTTATTTAGTTTAATGTTTTTTCTCTTGGTGACTGCATTCTTTATACTCCTTTGTAGCATGTTTCCTTTTAAATTATATATGTATGTATATACATACACATATATATATATATATATATATATATATATATATATATATATATGGAAAAAAATAAATTATTTCTTTCTGTTGGTGTTGTAAACATTTTTTATTTTAGTATTATTAATTCTAATTTTGTTATATTTTACATTTTTAATAAATATTTTAATTTACTTTTATTACATTTATTGTTATTTTGTTTCTGGTGGTGACTGCAGTCTTTCTACTCCTCAGTAGCTTGTCTCCTTTCGATTTATTTTAAATAAATTTTTTTGTTTTGTTGATAAAACGTTTCAATTTAGTGTTATTAATTATAACTTTACTATATTTAATACTTTTATTATATTATTTGTTTTATTATTTTTCTTATTGTTATTTTTCTTCTCATGACGACTTCAGTCTTTATCCTCCTCCTGTATCGCGTCTCCTTTAAAAAGGCCGGACTGTCCCTTTAATCGGCGGATCACAACGCACACGTCATCTAGCCCTTAAGCCGCCTGCGCTGATTGGCTGGAGGTGACGTCAACCTCACCGCTCTCCGTCTTCCCCCCTCCCTCCTCCTCCTCCCTGCTGAACCATGACCTCATCGCTTTAGTTCATGAAAGTGCTAAAGTGCACCTCCTGTACCTTTACCCCCCTCCCTCCTCCTCAACACACACACACCCACACTAACCGTTTTAGCCTTCACCTAGCCTAGCATAGCTAATCTAACTCCTCCACCGGCCGACACCGTGTAAACGGCCGGAGGAAGCCGCTTGTGGCCGTCTGTCACCGCGCTTTCATGCCTCGCTTGCTCCTGGCGCTGTCAGCCTCTGTCAGCTGCGGGCTCCACTGTCTGTCCCCCCGCCAGGTAAACACCGGCCAGCCCCAATGAAGACCCCGCCGCCGTCCCCCCAACACATGGAGGCCAGTTGAAAAACACGCAGCTTGGAGCCCCCAGGTGAGTGTTTAATTGTGTGTTTATCGATTAATTATTGGCTTTTTAAAAACGTTATTAACCGAGTGCGTCGCTACTCTTAGCTAGCTGACGTTAGCAACGGCTGTCCGTGCTTGCGCCCCCCCTGTGTTGCTGCAGCGAGTCTGTCAGCGCGCACACCCTCCCCCTGCTGTATGTGCGCGCCCGTCTTATAATGGGAATTAAACCCGTCCGGGCTCAACTTATCGATTCTATTATTGTGATAAACATTTGGCTACTCGCCCTTCGATCATCTCCAGGTACGTAGTTTACGTTTTTGTCGTCATGTTTCTGTTGTGATTCTGTTTATTGTCATCACAGCCTGCACTGATCAATGGTGTGCTTCATTTTCGCATGCGGACATATCCACGCGTCATAACAACACAAGGCAGGTTTCCCACTCAAACAACGCCCGCTGCGCTGTGGACTGTATAAACGTTTAAAAAATATGATTTCACTCAAATTGCAGCCTGTGCAGCGTTATTAAAGGCAATGTCCGCCGCCCGCTTTGTAGTCTATTCTTATTTCTAATGTAGGTCGGTTTATTATAGTGCGCTGCGTCCGCTCAACCCTCCATCATTGTTATTATCAAACTATGCAATGCTATTTCTTTGTGCAGCTTTTGAGCACGATCTCCCACGTTTGTGTTCATGCACGCGACGTATTTCTAACGGCATAGTGCATTTTGTGTCAGGTATTTGCATCGTGTAGTAATTGTTGTCATGGTGGAGTCCAGGGTAGTCCCAGTTTTGTTATATGACCCTGCCATTCGCAGCAGCAGCACTGGAGAGAGTATTGATCAGAGGACACCACAAGGCTCCATACCTGGACACGTTGTTTACAGTATGATCATCTGCTCCACCAGGGACTCCTACCAGAAATGGATTTTTTAAGAATTACTTGATCACCGGCACAGCACCGCTCATGTTGCTCTGGTTATTTCCAAGGGTAAACACCACAAAGCTTGTCACTCTATTAATCCTATTTGTGAAGAACTCATTTATTATTTACATCCAGCTGGTCACCAGTGTTATTGTGAATTACTGAAATCTGATTACATCTGTCTGTCTGTAACACAGACACATTATAGCCACTAATCAATTACAGTTACTGTTTTATTTTGAGACAGCGTTACCGCTATCAGTTAAGCCTTGTTCTTGCTCTGACCTGTCATGTGCTCTTCGGTATAGTTTCAACCAACTTTGCTGTGTTGTGTATATGATGAGAAATAAGTTGGAATATTATTAAAATGGCAACATGACCAAGTGCAATATGCAAATGGTAGCAGCTGCAATTTTTTTGGATAGAGGTAAATACCCAATATAAATAGAGCATTATGGCTCTATAGAGATATATAGAGACAACTATTATATAGATTATGATGCAAATTCTCTATATCTAAAGGAACACACATTTTGGTACAGAATGCAGCAAAAAATAATATTATCATTTTTATATTTGTTTCAGTGAGAAGCAAAAATGTAAAATTTAGCAACTAAAATCATGACTCGTATCATAATAGCTCTCAAAATAATTACAATATGATTTTTTTCTTGTTCAGCCCTGATGTCTAAGTAACAACCCCAACATTGCTGCTATCATACAGTATATCACAAATAGTATCTATAAATGTGTGTTTTCATTAATTATTCTTTTGCTATTAAAGCAGAGACCTGACATGATAGCTGATGTCATAGTCAACTATTAATCAGAAAATTAAAAAAACAAACTGAGCTCAGTTACTCAGTTAGTTTTTTCTTTTGGATTTAGTCAGACAAAACAGACAAGTATAATGTAAATGTACATTATTTTTTGTTTTAGACCCCAAAATGAATCCATGAATGAAATAAATGTTAATCAGAATCAGAATCTTATTTATTACCAAGTTGTTTTTACATTACAAGGAATTTGTTGTGGTCTGTTGGTGTAAACAGTTAAAAAAGCTGATAGCAAAAAATAAAATAATATTAAGAACATAAAAAACAGAAGTGATGGTAATGGTATAGTGTTTACTTGCAGCCCTACACTCACAGAGTCATTTTCCTTAATTCCAAAGAAATATGATTACATTTTTTATTTTATTTTGAAAACTGGAAATAGGTTTGCAACACAAGTCTTGTTTTTAAATTCCCAGCTATAGATTGGTGACCCACTAATCCTCCAGCAAGCCCAGTGTTGATGGTGTTGGCCTGAGAACCTGCATGGTACTTTGTTGTGGTTGCTTTTTACAGTGTGAATGATACACACGGTCAGAGGAGACAGACGGCTTGTATACACACAGATGTAAACTTTTAGCTCATGGGAGCGTCTGTGGCTCAGAGTAAAAGGCATGAGACGCGCTGATGATGTAATTGTTTGCGGCCCAAACAAACAAGTCATGTCTGTCATTGTATGCAGCTAAGAGCGGCTTTATATCAGCCTACTCAAGGCTGTGGCCACAGGTGACGTTATGCAGCCAGTTAATGAATAACCTGGATGGCATTACATCACCGCTGGTTGCCCTCCAGTTGCTCTCTTTGTGTTTGCTTCTCTCGCTGATGTCTGATACGGCATTATTCAGCTGGCCCATCATGCTTAGCTCATGGTTCTGTATGAAAGTCCCCTGAATATCCCTGCATGGACTGTCTATGTCACTGAGATAAGGTTACTTCCTCAACTTTATTTTGTTATGAATTACAAAGAGCCCTTTTTGTTATCAGTCTTTTATTGTCAGCTGTAAAAAAAAAACATCAGCAAAGTCTGTTGATGATTTGTGTGACTTGGCAAGAAGGGGAAAAATATATTGCAGCTCTTGGTTTCCTCTATGCTTTCTAGTCGGTAAACAAGATTTAAATCTGTGACCTTTAGCTCTGTAAATAATTATTCTGATGACCTCATCTGTTGAAGGTTCTTAAACAAACAATCTAATGGTGTGTAGCCCTCCCAAACCCTTTAATTTAAAGTCACATTTACTGCAATATAAAGTAGTACACTTCTTTGGAGATGGCAAAAACATGACTAGAAGTAGAGAGAACTCAAAAATGTCTTCTGTAAAAAGTGACTCAGCTATAAGGTCATAAATCATAAAAAAAAAAAGAAAAAGTTGAATTTCTTTGATTAATTATTTTATAAAAATTCAAAAACTCTGGAATGAACTTGTACAACATCTTTCCAGGTGTCCCCAGATGTTACCAATGTTAGAAAAAAGGTCGCTCTACATACTGTAGATCTTTTATTTTTACTTATATTTCTAATTTCTTTCCATGCTTGTCTCCTGTCATATCTGATCAAACACAACTTGCAGTTCAGCCCAGTTCAGCCGAAGTGCCCCAGAGATTTTCTTATGTGACTGTCTGCTGTAGTTGAGTCAGTAATGGCTTCATGGTTGTACCAAGGAGCACAGATTTTTTTTATTTTTATAGAATGCAGTTAAAGCAAAAGACTTATTTTGACAAATTTTCAAATGTGACATGTAGGATCCAGTGATTTTGATTGAATGTCATGTTTTTATTCTTAGTTTTGCTCATTTTTGACTCACATGACTAGTTCAGTTTCTGGCTCTGATAAATGTTTTTAAGGATAACATACCCTAAAAACTCACCAGCAGGTTTTGGGGTTTAGAGGACTACAATAAATGCTAAAAATAACTTGTTTTTCAGACTGTAAGTCACAGAGTAGATGTGAATTTATGATTGAATTATGCTTCTCTGTGTGAAATTTCTGTATTATAGAAGGAACTCATGGTTCTCTTGTTTCAGTAATACAGAGCTCAAAGTTCCAATCAGTTCAGATAGTCAAATTTCCCATCATGGTTCGAAAAGTCCTTCAAAATGTACCAGCTGATCTGGTTTTTCTGCCTCCATTCAGTGGTCAGAGATGGAGCTGCATTGTTTTGACTCTGAGGAGATGCACAGCCTTGTATGCTTAGATTTTTTGACCATGTAAACTTCTTTTCACTTCGACTATGAACAAATGCTTGTGACAAATATAGAAAAATGAGATGCTAAATTTGCTGCCTCAGACTAGAGCAGAGTGGGTCACAGGACACATCAGACAGAGTAAATATAGCCGAGATATTTTTAATCTACAACTTGTTGAATAATTCACTGTAAAATCTCCTCATTTGTTAGTTAAAGGAACATGATAACTTCATTGTACAGCTAAAGCTGAGAGAATCTGTTTTGAAGTGCAAGCACCACTGTCAGTTTTAGCTTCCCTTCCCTCTTGTCTCCTCGCCCAGCATCAGCACCAGTAGCATCCCATCACCATCACCCTCCCCGTTGCCCCCTGATCACCCCAGTCGGGCTGTTTCTATGGCAACAACAGAATCTGCTCCGGGCCTGTACACGCTGTGTCTGTCTCTCTGCTTTCTCTCTACTTTGCTTGTTTTCCTCTGTTCCACCAGAGCCTCACAGCAAGCTCCCGGCTGCTGCCTATTTTAATGTGAGGAGCTTATTTGTTGTTGTTGTTTTTGTTATTTTTCCTGCCTGAATGCAAGATGGAGGGAGAAAGACACTTTTGCATTAGGGAATGGGTTTTAGTTGTTGTGCTGAGTAAGCATGCTGAGATTTGTGCTCCCTGTCAACATCATCCATCTTCTAAGGTCTCTCTTTGTGTATTCTGATATTTCTTTGTTTACTTTCTTTCTTTATCTTTACTACACTTTACCTTAATACCTCATCTCTTCATGCCCACTGAGAGCAAGGTTATTGTAAGATGATTGTCCAGTGACGTAGAAAGGTGCAGAGCACCAGTCTCTCCCTACCACACATGTAAACCTGCACACTCCTCCCCTCCCCATCTCCGCTCGCTGCACAAGAGCAAGAAAGAGAGTGATAGAGAAGGAAGGAGGGATTCAGAGAGAAAAAGTGCGAGAGGCTGGGTGGGTGGGAGAGCAGTCGCCATTAGACATATGCAGCGTCAGATGCTGTGCTCAGCAGCAGGGACAGAGGAAAAAAAGAGAGGAAAAGATTCACACCCCTGGAAGCCGTGTTGTTAGCTGCTTGACCGAAGGGCTCCCTGCCATATAAGGTATGGTATAACAGGTGATGGGGCAGGTCGTAATGGGGTAGGGGCTGTTTCTGGTAGTGGAGCGCTTACATTGCAGCAAGGCTTCTGCAGAATGGATGTTCGGGGGTACACACTGGGGGAAAACGAGGATGTGTCACTATGTCAGTATGCTATGTTGTGTGTCGCTGCAGGTCACAAAATTGTGCTTTGATTTAAATATTAATGCAGAAGCATGCACTGTCACACTCAGGGAGATTAGCCAAGATTAAGTAGATTAGATTTGTTTTTTTGAGTTGCTTTTTTAAGCTACAATTAAAGCTAAATCGTATTTGTGCAAAGTACTGTGTGTTTTACTGTCGGCCTTCTTCATTTTTACACAGCTTACTTGTGTCTACTGTAGCTGCTTTCTGATACAGCAGCAGTTTGGCCGTGTTTACAGTGCAGGCAGTTGCTTCTGTCTATCTAGATTTTCTTCCATGTTCTTGTTCTGCTGCTCTTGCATCAGGCGGGTTGCCAAGCAGCAACAACATGTGTACATCTATGTTGTGGCTTGGCTAGCAGTCTATAAGAGACATAGGCCTGAGTGACGGATGATTAGTTTGTGGATATAGAAGAACGATGCAAGGCTTTTGCTGTTGTAAATGGCACTGCAACACTGTTAGCATTATGTACTGAGCAGAATTAATGTTTTTTATTTGGTGCAGTTGTCGATAAGTTAGTAGTTCTTTCATTTATATTCTCCCGTTATGTTTCTCCCTCTTTAAATCAGCCTCTCTTTCCTCCCTGCTCCATCTCCACAACTCTCCCCTCCCTCACCTTGAGCTGGCTGAGTTGCTAGGTTGGAGAGATCCTGGCTGAATAACATCCTTCACTGACTCTCCCCCTCCCCAGCTCTTCCCCTCTCCCTGCCTCTCCCTCCCTGCACGATGTTGGTGTCAGAACACAGGTGAAAAGTTGCAGAGCAGAGCTGCCTGGATGTCTCCACAATGCACTAGTGATCAGAAGACACAGTTTCTCCACATCACCTCTCTCTGTGTCTGTTTTCTCGCCCACCTTCTCACCACTGAATGTTTCTTTCCTGCCTCACATAGAGAGTCTGTTTTTTTTCTAATTGTAGAAGAACATAATGTCCTGTTATCATCAAAAACCTGTTATTTTTGGTTTGCTATTTATCTGTTCCCCTCTGTCATTTCCTCCTCTTTAATTTAAGTGTTGCTGGTATGATTAGTATATGGTATGTTTGCGCTGCTATATTATGCTGAGGCTTTTGTGTTCATCGCCCTCCACTATCTGTTTCTACACCTCCGCCTCTCGTACTCTCCCTTTTCAACCGAGGTTTAAACCTCCATTTAGGCTTTGGGGTAAATGAGAGGGGCCCATTTATTTTTCATGACACCACGTGCCTGTAGATGAATAAAACAACATGGCGGCATTTACATTCTGACCTTCTCACTTGTCGCGTGACACCTGGTTGACCAAAGAAATGGTCCTCAGCCTACATAGGCCTTTTATTTCTATGTTATCTCAAACAAATGTCACCATGGATTTGTGGTGATCATGTACACACATGGGTCTCTCAAACGATGTCATGTGTGTGCATCTCATGTTAAATGTGCTGTAGTGAATGTGAGCAGGGAGGAGATCAGAGTGATTACAAGTGATAGATAGGAGGAGGCAGTTCATCAAGTTTATGGACGGCTCTCTGTAACACACACACACACACACACACACACACACACACACACACACATACAGGATGTCACGCAGGCCCTTTGCCTGTGTCCAGACCTGCTCTCTGAATTCCCCCGGCTTAATTTATCTCACGCCCTCAGTTTCCTGTTTCATGAGCTACTGCACAAGAGACCCCCGATCAACAGTCACCAACCTTCACACACTCGTACGCAGACACGCACACACACCTGTGTTTTATTGTTGTGCCTGTCTAATTTAAGTCTTTGGCTTTGTGTTTGGAAGTGTGATATTCCTTCAGATCTCAGGACTGATAAATCCTGGCAGATGATCCAGCTGGCTTTTAAGTTTTAAATAACTTTTATATTCATGTTTGGCATTGTGGTTATTTTAATATGCAAGGTGCTTCAGAGTCTGCTAATAAAAGATGATACAAAAGCATAAAAATACTTCAGGTACTGTACTCAGATTAGGACATTTCTGCGCAGTGGATCTGTCATTGTCATTTTGCAGCAGCTGGGTTTGAATAATTTTATTTGTTGCACTAGTGTGATTGGACTCAGGACGACAAGCAGCGATGCTCTTTATGCAACTAATGCCAGTTTACATTGTCGATTAATCTATCATTTTCTTGATTAATTGATTAGTTCTTTGGTCTGTAAAATATCAGAAAATGGCAAAAAATGTCCTTAATGTGTTTAGTTTTCTCCACAACCCAAACACACTTAGTTTATTGTCATAGAGGAGTAAAGAAATTAGGAAAGCTTGAACCAGAGATGTTAGACTTTTTTTTATATTGCTGAATCGAATAATCAGCTATGAATGAATCATCATTTTGATAACTAAGTAATCAGCATCCCAAAAACTGACAGTAGCAGCCTTAAATGTCACTGCTGTCAAGTTAAAAGCATTGAAACAGACTGGAACGCCATGTTTTCATAGTTACAGCTGTGTGATTCATACTCGTCTTTTTTCTTCTTTTTTTAAGGCACCATGGATCTCGTAGCGCCTGCTCCGGTGGTCGCCCTCCTCCACTGACCTTTTCTCCTCCTCCCCATCTCTTCCTCCACCTTTTCCCTCTCTCATCTGCCCCTCTTCCTTCATACCCCATCCCTTACTACCCCCTACGTCTGCGGCCAGGGGTCAGCCCTTCCTAGATCATGGCAGGGGAGAAGGGGCCCAATAAGCGGAGCGCCATGGACATCAAGCGCCTGGCGAGCCTCATCCAGAGAGGGACAGGCCGCCTGCTGGTGATCGACAGCAGGACGTTTTCCGAGTACAATGCGTCGCATGTGCAAGGTGCCGTCAACGTTTGCTGCTCCAAGTTGGTGAAGAGGCGACTGCAGCAGGACAAGGTGTCTGTCACTGAGCTGCTTCAACCCAATGGCAAAGTGAAGGTGAGTAAAGCTGCCCGACAGTTGATGCTTTTTGGGTGGGAGGATGTGATTGGAAGCCTTTCCTCTATGTACTCGGCTGTCTGGGTGACAAGCTTCCATCTTGCTGATAAGGACAGAACCCTTGATTCTTACCACTTCAATAAAAGTAGAACATAACACCTGTAAAATGGTGAACTGTAGTTTATTGCACCTCTCACAAACAAATGAGATGTAACATGTTAAGTAAAGGTGCTGGTAGGTGGATGTTGTTACCTTTAGAGAGAGTCAGACTAGCTGTTTTCCTTGTTTCTAGTCATTATGTAAAAGTAGTCTAACTGGCTGCTGGTAGACTTAAATTCACTGTGCAAAGTGGTATTGATATTCTCATTTAATTCTCCATCAGAATGCAGTTTAGTCTTATTCCCCAAAGGCTGGTAGTAGTTCAGCAGTCAAGGATTTCACCACTGAAGACAAGCCTTTTCATTTAACACAGTACTTTCTGTCCCTCGTGAATTCCCTCATCAAACAAAATTAAAAAATGCTAACTACTTAACTTTAAAAAATGCCTTTTTGCCAGTTAGACATTTGAGATTTACAAGATTTTAGTTTGATACAAAGTGCAAGTTAGTGATGAGTTTTGAAAATGATAATGGGAGATTAAAATAGTGTATTTATGTGTTGGGACAAGTCAGCACAATCTTTCAGCAGAAGCAGCAGAATCAGTGCAGGAATGCAAATCATGACTACAGCAGTGACTGCTGTGACAATATATGTTGTTGAAGAAATTGTAGTTTAAATGGAAGTAGATCCACAGGAGAAATGCTGCTGTTGGTCTTTTGGTCAGTGGTTGCATGTAGGGGGAACTCTTTACTCTTTACTCTAGTACACCACTTGAAGCATGCATGCAGTATACACTAAGTGCTGCGACTTTCCTTGAACCAGAGGTCTCAGATTCTAGTTCCCATGTCAGCAAGTCGTCACTGTGTTGAAGTGTCCTTGAGCAAGATACTGAACCAGCTCTGTAGGTTTTTCAGATTATCACCAACAGCTTTACCCATGTACCACTGAGGGTCTGGATTGGCCTTTCCTGCGCTAGCCCAAGCCTGCACCACATCACTGGGTGCTATATTTGGCGGGCATGCAGGCGTACTGTAGGTTTGTTGCTTATCAGTGGCCCTGAAATCGGATCCTCCCGTTTTCCATGACTTCTCCTCCGAATATGACAGCCTTTTTTCCATGGCCTGTCCACCCGTGGCATGCTGACTCCTGTATTTTTAGTCTCTGTGTGAAACTGAAGGAACTCTGAGAGGGGAAACCTAAGTGGTGAGGGGAGGGGTGAAGTTTGTGTGTTTAATGTGTGGTATGTGTTTTGTGCCCTCATGTAGTTTGTGTGTGCATACATCACCCAGCAGTTTTAAGTGACTGAATAAAGACAACAACACAGCTGTGGAGGACATTGCAGATGTCGTTCCTCTTCTTGGCTCTAAATGCTATTTTAGGAGCTCTTAACCACGTTACACCCAAAAGAATAAAACAATGATTCACAGCAGCCGATGACACTTAACAGGTGATTTAAATTTTTTTCGTAGGTGTGACACAGAATGGCAGTAGCATAAAATGCTGTTTTTGTTTTTTTACTTCCTGGTTGCCAGGAGCAGGTCAGAGTGTCAGACTTTCTCATTCTATGGATTTATGAGAGTCATTTAGGACCTGCTCACATTCAACACCCCGTAGATACTGTATCTGTTCTGGAGCTGACAGAACTGGTAAAAGACTAGTGAACTTGAGTTACCGAAAACACGCCCTGCCCACCAAATGGTAAATAATTACACTTTATTGCTGTGGATTACTGTATTGCTTTGCTGCTCCTGTTATATTACATTTGTAGGTGACTGACACTTTCCACATGGTGAGACAAAGAGCTATGAATTAGTGTTGCTTTCTCAAGTAAAACCCAAAAGCATCTGGCACATTGGCTGAGAGTCTCTGTGTGCCTGCTGTTTCACACTGACTCTCTATTATATTATGCTTTATTGCAATGACTTTAGGCGTTCAAACCCACATGCCTTTCTTCTCACCCCAAATTTACCAATATTAACCTAGCAAAGTTCTTGTGTAACACCTCTTGTATTGGAGCATTCAGCCAGCCCGAGTTAAGGTTTGCCTGTGGCCTGAGCCACTCGCAAAGATTGTGCATCTCAGAGTGTTTGACTCATCCCCCACCAAAAGATCCAGTTTTGCTCAGATAATGCTGTTATTTTTGGACTGTGATGATACATGACCTACTCTCGCAGACAACAGATTTAGACGGAAAAATACAACAAAGAGCAAACGACAAGAAAAGCTGGAGGAGTTGAAGAAAGCTGCAGCTGGAGGGCCGTGAAGTTTGATAGGTTTTGGATCCAGTCAGAGTTTGATTACTTTAGTGAGTGCAGCGAGCTTTAGTGTGTTTCTATGCCGGATTTGTCGGGTTCATCTCTGTGTGGGGCCCTGTGCTTGGTAGATCTCACACTGTGGCACCCCACAGAGTCATGCTTCCTCCTGATTTCTCTCACTTTCAGTCTCATGACAGCTCCGTCCGTCTGTCTGTCTGTCTCGCTCACCATAGCCTGCAGCTTCCCATCACCAACATTCATCGTTTATTCAATTTCCTTCTCCTGGTCTTGCGTTGCCCCATGGCTGGTTTGTTATTATCCATTCCCCACCCCCAGTAAAGAGGATAAGGCTTGCGATTAATGCTAGGCTGGATAAAGCTGGAACTAGCCGGGTGAGAGAGGAGGGCCTGACGGACCCAGACTCTTTTGTTATTGGCTAAGCATGACATCATCCCTTTTGTGTGGCCACTGGCAGGCCGCGGGCTGGGCACGTGCAGACTGGCTGTGTGGTGTTAAAGCCAGCTCCCAACTAACCCCTCACACACACACTCACACACACACACACACACACTCACACACACACACCATCATCTCTACCCCCCACATGGCTCTGAGCATCGCCAGGAGCCGCCTCAGCCAGCCAAGACAGCAAAGGACACCATTGTGGCTCTTTGTTGGGGAAGTGAATGCAGGAAGCGGGAGAGCAGCATTGAGGGTATTCATGGACGAGCTGCTGCCTCCGCCTCCTCCCCGGCTGCCTCCCGCCTCACATCCCATTGAGAACTAATAGCCTGCATCCCCCAAGGCGCTGCACTTACCCTCTTTCATAGAAGCTCCGAATGCTTCAGTTAACTGAGCTGAATGAACATCCCTGACCAGCACAGCAGCAATCAAAATGGTGTCCTCTTTCTTCTGCCTTTCACATCCCATTCCTTCATTACCTCTTTATTAATGTTCCCTATTAATGTAGGTCAGAGGGAGCTGGATACAGTAGGCTACATGGCGGAGGACCTCTGCTGGGAGAGGGATGGCACAGGCTTAGTCGGGAACAGGGGCTTCCTCGTGTCTTTTCTGACAGAGTGGAGGGCCGGCGGCTGGTTTCTTGGCTTAAGCCCGGCTAATCCCTGCTGCTGTGACGGGGGGACAGCCGGCCAGGCAGGCCCGACAGATGGACCAGAGGTTTTCACAACCAACAACCAGCTCGGGGAAGCACCCTTTCTCCTGCATGGAGACATGGAGGCCGCAACTCTGATGAATAGGACCCAGAGTAGTAGCGAGAACACAGCAGCCTACTCATAGAGACACAAGTTACTCTTACAAGCTGTCACATGCTGGAATGAGGTGGAACTTAAATATTTATAGCCACAAGTATGTTTCCAGTGTTATGTTTTACCACTGAGGACACAAACAGAGCCAAAAAGAGGTCTGTGATTTTACTTTTTGGATGTAAACTCAGCTGCATCGGCATACTGACCTAGATAAGTGGATCAGGTACCGGCCAGATGTGATGAAGCATTTTTTTGGCAGTGCACTTTAAAAATGTAATGTTTCCACTAACAAAATCTGATTACATTGAGTTCTGCTCAGTCCAGATTTTAAGTAGAAGAAAAAAACGGAGTATATATGTCGAATCAGGGATCAACCAGTACTGGCACCAGTAATGGAAACGTAAAAGAAAATGTACCGATGTCTCTCAATTTCCTAGATGGGGAGTTGGATCTGATCATTTTGGCCATTGACTAAAATCTTAACTAAGGGTGGTAAATTAGTTCTACTGATGTAGCTTCGAAACATTTAGTCAATGCATCAATAAGTCAATTGACAGAAAATGAGCAACACGTTTTGAAAGGCAAATAATCATTGAAGTAATTTGTTAGGAAAGAAAATGCCCAACATTCATTTCAAGCTCCTGAAATCCGATGATTGGTGGCTTCTTTCCGCACTATTAGTCAAATTAAAGAGGCAATTAACAAGATTAAACAAACTAGCATGTTTTGCAGCATTTTTAACAGATTTCTGTTGTTTTACTGTAGAAATGACAAGATTCATCAGATCTGTAGATAATGAAAATAACAGATGCAGCCAGACTACTGGGTCGTGTGTCGTGCCTTTAAGACAATACTTACATGGCCAATTTTGCTTAAGTCCTGCACCTGTAATTACACCCGAGTATGTCTTCGAGGGTCGTGATACCAACATATTAGACATGATAATGAACAGGAGCCCAATTATTGTTGTTTGGTATAATGGCCACGTAGCAATAAAGCAAGCCAGGCAATGGGTCTGTGATCTTGTCTGTGATCTTAATTGGTAGGATTGGCTGAGTGCCCTGCTGCACAGGGAGCGACGACACGTGACCAACTAATGCATTTATGCAATGAAGAAGATCTCCATCAATTCCACTGATGACACACCATATGTTGTGTTTATCCTCCCTGCGAAGGGGAAGTGGGGTGACTGTAATGGCTGGCACATGGTGGGAAATCCAAGGATAATTTGGAGAATAAAGGACAAGTATTCCTGAGATTTAGAAATATAAACTAGCCGCAAAATGCTTGCCTGTTTTTTAAGCGTCAGACACAGTGTAAAAGACACTGGTATGTGGAAAACACTTTTTTGTTTCATAATAGTTTTGTTCTGATGTTTCCTGTAACTCAAGTACAATATTTCAAAATGAAGGGCAGCACATGGGCGTTTCATGTGTCATCTGCCTTGACAGTAGCAGCAGGAATTGAGAGCTTAGTTTATGACTCACAGTGTGGATTTTTTTTCCCCCAGATGACCCAGAGGGTAAACTCAGGGAATTTTCTGTACGTTTCATTTACTTCTTCCTTTTGCCAAGTTCAAACAGGCGGTGCTACAGCCGGCGGTGGTTTTTCTGCAGAGCCGGATATGTCATGTGTTTGCTTTGATGAGGTCATGGCATGAATCATTGTTTGTCTTAAAGATCCCACTGTTTGACATAGATACATACTCACACTCTGTATATAGCCTTAGACTTAAACTACGACATCCCAAATTAACAGTAACATTTATTCGTCTGTTCATTTAGAAAAGATGACAAGAGCGCTTTGAGAATGTGAAATGTGGTTTACAAAATGGAATAACTGAGAAGGATGACGTGGTATAACCGGATCTACAGCGTGCATGCCGTTTTTGTAGACAACAGTTCAGTCTGTGAGAAACTGTACACTTGTACTTACTTGCATTTGAATTTTTCACCTGTGTGGACCTGGTGTGTGTGTTAAAGGCCCCCTGACATTCAGTGGTGTGAAGGTGTGACCAGATCAGGTGCCCACATCTCTTGAAATTATCGCCGATGACCTCACTCTGCACATGCACAGGGACGTCAGGGACTTTCACCACCCTGCCACATCTTCTCATCCTTGTCGAAAAACACGCACACACAAGTGTAACGCTGCACTTTCAAGGACTTTACACGAATGACATTAATTCCTCACCTCATAAACTTCATCTGAATTCCACACATAATCCTAATTCTTGACCGTAAACCCAGGTTTAGCTGTGAATTGCTTTATGTCCCTCTCACAGTTGGTCCTCGTAAGGATAGAGGCACACCATGGCACACACACACACACACACACACACATCACACCTACTAAAGCATACATGGAAGTGGCAGCTGCCAGTGCCAGTCAATGACATCATCTGGCCCCGGGGTGGTATCTTTACAGTGGCGAGAGGTGTATGTTGCAAACTGTGTGGCGGAGTCTTAAACTGACAGATACACTGCTGGGGGAGGTCACAGCCTGCTGCATGCATCAGGGTTTTTATCAGTATGTCATGTACTGTATGTAGTGTCAGGTGCCGTCTATGAAACTAGTTTCATGCAAGACTGGTATAATAAAAATGGCGGAAATGTGCCTATAAATCAATCAGATGAAACGGCAAGTGCATGATATACAGTGTGGTTGATGTGTTAATATATGGGGCCATGATCTTGTCAAATGAAAGATTTTTACAGTATTTTTAAATTCCCCATGTCTCTTGAGCTCGTCAAAGTGCCTTCGACGGGCACTATTAACTGTCGAAGGTACGTACTGCAGTCGTCTTGTTTTCTGTGAGACATCCCATAGTGGACAAGGACCCAGACTGCGCCTCAGGAATGTGGGTCCATTTTTAGACTGTTTATGCTGATGTTGTGTCACGGACCAGTTCACACACAGACACACATACTGTCCCGCTCAGCACTGACCTTGTCACTGGTCAGTAGCACCACTGAGGTCAGGGGGAGCCATGTTTCAGTTTCTTGCACAAGCTCTTACTGTACGCCAGGGCTGTGTTTCCACAATTCTACAGATATCTTTTGTCGCCTCACTGCCTGCCATCTATGTTTCATGGTGTGTGTGTGTTTGTGTTTTTTGTGTGTGTGAGTGTACAAACTGTCCCTACAGAGGAGCATTGACAGTAAGTCCAGGCCTTGACTCGCAGCCTTGCTCAGACCTTGTTTTTCTTTCACTCCTTACATATTTTATAACACAGGGTCATTTAGAGTCATGCAGAGACTTTTGCCTATTTCCCAACACCTTCATTTTTTTCTGTTTTACATTTTGCTCTTTTTCTAAATTCACACATCCAACACAAACATACAAATGTGAATTCCGGTATCTTGCTATCTTCCTCTGCAAAAGGAACAGGAGAAATACAACCTCTGTCTTGTGACCACTCCTTGTTTATGTCCTGCTATGATGCCAGCCTCTTGATCCTTTAGAGAAAGCTTTGGTGCAGCAGGATTGTAGCATTTGGTCTGCCAGTGCCACCTTCTGTCCCTCTTATCCCTCTCTGTAATTACACTGATATGCCACACATTAAAACCACTGACAGATAGAAGTGAATGACACGAGTTGTTA
Organism: Dascyllus trimaculatus; assembly: GCA_024666655.1. Classification (NCBI taxonomy): domain Eukaryota; kingdom Metazoa; phylum Chordata; class Actinopteri; family Pomacentridae; genus Dascyllus; species Dascyllus trimaculatus. The sequence continues at coordinate 13,241,540 of CM045448.1, read as the reverse complement.
CAATAGAAACCTGTTCTGGCATTCATGTGGATGTTACTGGCATGTAACACCTACCTAAATATTGTTTTAACCAAGCACACCCCTCCAAATTAAGAGCACTCCCTGATGGCAGTGGCCTCACCACACAGCAAAAACTGCTCAGGGACAAGGCGTCTCCAGAATCTCCTGATGTCATTCCCACAGGACCCAAAGTATTCCCACCCCCACATCCTGGTGTCATTCATCACAGGACACCTCCAGAGGTCCCATGCCAATGCCCTCACGGGTCAGAGCTGTTTTGGTGACACAAGGGAGACATAAACAATATCTGGCAGGGGGTTTTAATGCTGTGGCTCATCAGTGTACTTTCAACCCTCCTCCCCCTCCCCCTCAGCTTTCCCTCTGACACCCTTTTTGGCTTTTCCTTCCTTGTTTCCTTCTCCCGTCTTTCCTCCCTTGCTTTCCCTCTCTGCCAGTGGCATTCCTTGTTTACCTGCAGTGTGCATGCGTCAGAGAGCCTGGGCCAGTACCGTAATAGCTGTGATGCTGTAGCACTGCAGAGGGATGAGGGATCTGTACTGCTGCTGCAGTGTTAGAGCCAACTCCAGCCCCAGGTCGTTGACCTCTAACTCTGCAGCAAACTCCATGCATATCACGTACGCTGCAGGATGTGTCGTTTTCACCCGTCATTCAAGCAGAATCTAAAGCATAATCTATACTACTACTATCAGTGCTGTCATTCATAGACGCTGTTAAATAGAAAAGCTATTTATTTTCCACTCACAGGGAACACTTCTGAAGTGGCTGAGGTGATATGTAATTTCATCCTCTTAGCTGAAACACTGAATGAATCTAACATGTTTACTGTAGATTTTGTGAAAAATATAGATGAACAAAACATTTAATTTGTCTGTTAGAAGCTGAGTTTGGATGTTTTTCTGTTTTTTTGCAATGTAACATCGACACCACATTTTATGTAATTAGTAAATCTAGACATTGAGATAGAATGTCTGTTTGCATATTGAAGTAAATGCATCATTTTAATATTTACTCTGCACATAATAATTAAGAGTGTGGCGTAGTTTTATAGACAGCGAACACAGAAGACATCCAGTACCTTGTATATACTGCAAGTTAGGAATTTGTTAAAAAAGGACATATTACTCATTGTTTCATAAAATCTGAATGGATCACCCACTGCTTGTCCAACACTGAGTAATACACTGATTAACAATTTTTACTGCTGGGCTCATTTTGCACTGTGGAGCTGATAAACAGGACCATAGAGCACGTCTGTGTGTATTTCTGGCGTGCATGTATGTACAGTTAAAGGACTGTAATCCTCAGGCATTGAGATCAGACACCCAAATTAGATCTGATCCCATTAGGATTATTAGCCAAAATTACCCAGGGTGAGTAAAGCTGGAAAGAGTAACAGAGTTTAAAAGAAGATGAACGTGTACGTAGTAAGAATACCTAATAATAGCTATGCGTATGTTACAGGTAAAGGCTAAAGTTAGAGAATATAGATGCAGTGTATTTTAAGTTTGTAGCATTACATTGATACATCTGACAAATCAACGCTAATTACCACCAGGCTCTGTCTAATAACTAAAGCTATTTTATCTAATTGCATTTTTCGATATTTATGAATGTGACAATATATTGAGACCAATGGCTTCACAGTCATCTGTGCTTTTGACACGATAATGTAATTATTTTATGCATTAACTATACAGCTAACATGAGAGAAATAACAGCCAGAATCAAAGCAGGGAACCTGTAGTTCTCATTTATTGCCGTAACCCTTTTGGCAACCATGGTGTCTCGAAAATAGTATTCAAAAGATGTTAGTAGACATGTTTTCTTTTTAAAAATTGCCAAAATGACCACTATGTATTTGAACCGGAAACTGTATAAAGAGAGAGTTGTCAAAGTCTGAACTATCGAATGTTCTTGAACTACTCACATGTGATGTGCCATTCAGTTCGGTAAATAATCCAAATTCAAGCTTAGAATGGGGATATTTAATCAAAATTGCTTTATTCTAGTTTAGTTTTATTGAAAAATTCACCAAACATAAGTTGTTTATGGTAACCACAATCTGTACAAATTAAAAAATTCTGAGCTCCATGGCACAACTGAGAAGCCATTTATACCTCAGCTGAGGTCAATAGACACGTGATAAAAATTCAGGGTCTTTGCAGCTGAACTGGGCTGAACTGCCAGCTGTGTTTACACAGAGCAGATGGGACACAAGCATGGAAGCAAATTAAAACTGTATGTAGTAAAATATCTATAGTATGTACTGTAGAACCCATGTCTTTTCTTCAATATTTCTAACAGCCATGTGAGCTTGGACAAATTTTGTAAATTTTGATTCCAAGTTTTTTTAAATTTTAAAAACTAAATAATCAAAACAGTTTATTTTTTTCTTTTTTATGATTCTGTCATATTGCATGAAACACATTTTTGAGTTGTAGCCATGGTTGTGCTGTTTGATTAGAGGGGCAGGACTTTATGTTGCAGTGAAAAATGGACCCACAGTGAGTAAAAATGTAACGGGAAACTGCTTGTGTTTCAGAGGGTTAATGATAAGAAATAAATTAGTTGATGCTACAGATCAGATAGTCATGCTTTTATAATGTTGGATGAAAGGCAGGCAGACAGAGCCAAGTTAGGTTATACTAGACGAGAGTAACTTCTAACCAGACTTCTCAGACTGACCTTGTCCTGTCTAAATCACCTGCCTGGCTGTCTTCCCGGCCACTCTGCTACAGCTGCTCCGTAAGCAGAAACATAATCAGACACACTCCTTGCGCACCAAGTAGCTATGTATACCATGAGCTGCTGTCACTAGTGAGCCTTTTAGCACACAAAGAGGGAAGCAGAGCCTCGGAAGCGAAAAACTGCAGTTATGCCTGGAAGCTTGTAGATATTCACTGGCACATTGCAGATCAAGATGGTGTATTTTTGTTAATTGAGGAAAACAAAGAAAACCACTGAATTGTCTCATCCTCGACCCCCTCCGGCTTCTGTTCACCTCCTTTTGTTTCTCGCCTCAGTTTGCTCAACCTTCCTTTCTTCTTCTTCTTTTTTATCTTTCTCCATCTCGCCTTCGTCATTCCCTGCCCCACTACCCCTCCGCTCCCACCCTCTCCATCCCTCCCTCCCTCAAGCCGGCCCTCCCTCCCCCCTCCCTCTCCTCTCTCCTGTCCAGTGGCGGTTCAGTGATGCAGTGATTCATAGCTGCAGTAGGCGCTGCCTGACGGTCACGTGACCAAAGCCTGCCTGACAACATGGGGAGCAACACAGCCTGGCTAGCGTGTGTGTGCAGCCCCACGCACATGCTCACACTCCCTCACCCAAAACGCAGAAACACTTTGTCACATCAGTGCATATCCTCTCATCTTTCTTGCAGTCTGACATAAACAGCATCACCGGACGTCCACACCCTTCACCGCGTCGCAGATATTACCCACCATCACAACAAACATCCTTCTCAGCAGTTATCTGCACAATAAATATTACATTGTCAGTTGCACGGTGCAATACTCAGTCCCTATGCATTATTTATACTCCTATGCTTTATCTTCATAACTTAATCTGGAATCACCTGTAGTTCATCCTACTTACTGTTGCAATCACCGATAAAGCCAGTGTTTATTGTCACAACTCCCAGTGCTCCAAATGTTTGCGAGTTCATTTTCTTCGTCGTCGTTACTGCTTCCTGGTAAATGTGAGAGCATCAGAGTGGTTAGGTGTGTGAGGAAACTACCCCAGGGTCAGACAGTAAAAGTATCCTCTATCAATGCTCAGCTTTACTCAGCCAAGACCTTTCATTTGAAGTAACATAATAGGTGAAGGTGCTGCATATGAGTGTGTCCCCATTGTATGAACTCTCAATTACGCTGCCCATCATGACAATTAGATGCTTAGAATTCCAGTCATATTCAAGAAACTCTGTCTTCCTTGTCTGCAGTGGATCCCTGTCATATTTTCACAGCCGCATTGTATAATAAACTCCCCTCTCTTCCTTGTTGTTTGTCTTTCTTTTTGCGCAGGTGGAGCTTGGCAGGAAGCAGGAAGTGGTGGTTTATGACCAAAGCTCCAAAGAGGCAGGTCATCTGTCCAAAGACGGCTTTGTGCACATTCTCATGGGGAAGCTGGAGGGCACCTTCCACAAAGTCTCCCTGCTCACTGGTATGCAGAAGTGTCTGTGTGTCCATATGTGTTGCTGTTAAATGTTGAGCATGTGTGAGATGATGAATGGATTTTTTTTTAATCTAAAAAACCTAAATCTTTGTGCACACACTATCATCGCTTTATTGTACCTCGAGCAGGTGCACTGCTGTCATTGCACAGTTTGGTCAGCAGATGTCACTGATGAGCTCGGCAAGTGTTCATCTCAGTCATATTATGCCAGTTGTTCTTCATTTCTCAACACCACACAAGTATTCTGACTTTGTGGTGTCAGGTTCACAGGTATATGTGAAAATAGAAAGGAGAGGAGGAAGTATAAAGGCATGCTCCCTGAATGCAAAGTCTCTCTGATGACTCTTTGATGTTTAAGCTTCCCTAGAGTGTTTCTTTTACCCAGCATCAGTGCAGTAATGCTGAAGCTTAACTTCCAATCCTCTGGCCTTATTTACCACAGTTATTATCCTGTCATAGTGTCCACTAAGCACACTAAGACTTATAATTGAGCCCCAGCAAGACTGTTAATAGCCTCGTTGAGTTAATAACATCTCAATTGTGGTGGCTGCAGCTTTTTAAGGGACAGCATTACACACACATCCACTCGCGGAGGCTTATGAATCCGTCCCAAATGTGTCAGCGCAGAAAGGAGAGTGTAATCTGCCTCAGTCAGGATTGGAAATGAGACGGCAGAGGCATGCTGTTCGGGCAAATCTCTGCTCTCGTCTCTGCATCCCCACATCCCTGTTCCTCTCCTCCTCTTAGTTCTCTCACTCTGCCGGGAGATTAGTGCTTTTTCATGAGTCATTCATGGTTCCCGAGGATTGCCTCAAAGTACCCAGGCTCCACAATTAGTCACAGTCACAGAGATGTACTGAGTACATGCTTAGGGTGGGCACACCCATACATACTGTATTCACACACACAACCATCTTTCATGTCAGACACGGACATGCACACGCACACGCACACGCACACGCACACGCACACACACTCTGATTCTCTCTGAAAATCCTGGATTTTCCTCCTCAGCTTTTCCGATCAGAAATCATTTCGTTATTAATGAAAGACCCCCTGTCAGCACTTCCCTCCTCTTCCTCTTTATCAGTCTCCACAGCTCGCTCTCGCTGAGTTTTCTTCAGGAGAAAAAAAGAGAAATCACACCTCTTCCATTTCTGTCCCCGCTTTTCTGCTGTTTCCACGACAACAGTGGCAGAGAATATTCCCCAGAAGGACTCAGCCAATGACGTTGGCTGTTGTTTGGGTGGTTGTATTATTAGGGTCAGTGGAGCCAGCAGCCACTGTCTGTGCATATAAGATGTTTATGTGTGTATGCATATATGTAGGAGGTCATTGTGTGCATGCACTTGTGCATTGTAGCATCACGTGAATAAATGCTGCAGATGAGCTTCTGTGTTAAAGGAAGCTGCAGAGATTTCATTAGAGAGAAACCACGAGAGACATGAATTAGAAATGGTGGTCAGGCTTTATAAAAAAATGTTGTGATTAAAACAATATGATGCTAAGAAAATGTACAGGGAAGACTATTTAGATGATTGATTCTTATTCTTTGTACAGTGTTTGTGATCAACAGCAGCACCAAGGAGTCTGATTTGTGAAGAATTTGTGAACTGAGCCTTAAAGCAAGCAGAGGTACAAAGTGTGATTTGTGAACAAACTGAGTACAGAGAAAGTTCAGAGGTCAGGGGTTACGCTGTGCAAACTTGTATCTTAGACTCTTCAAACAGCAGCCACCATGCGCATGCAAGGACAGTGCTTTCAAAATAAACTGAAAATAGTTGGTTTTATCTATGAGACAATCGGTGAACAATGAATTATGTAAGTCATTTATCAAACATTAGGTCAGACGTTAGCTGGTTCCAGTGTCTCAGATGTGAGGATTTGCATCTGAAACTGAATATCTTTACAACGTTGGTTAGACAGAAATAGTAATTTGAAAACCCTACCTTGAGTTTTAGGAAGTAGGCTCGAAAAATAATGGAAAAATGAATCATTAACAAAAATGAGAGCAAGGCCCTTCATTTTTTCCTTCCTTCCCTTTTCACTGTCATTCCTGGCTTTAATTGGCATTACTCCCTTCACACATTCTTAAAACTTCATGGTAAAAATTGGTTGAAATAATCCTCTTCCCCTCTCTCTCTCTCTCTTTCTCCTCCATTCATCCTCTCCCCCCTCTGCTTCTCCCTCCGCCTCCTTCTTTTCCGCCTCCCCCTCTGCTGAGCCTCTGATTTATGATACTAATAATTCCCGCGATGACTTCATATCTGACTGACGACTTATTTTCAGCCTCGCATATGCAGACCACACATACACAGTGTACACTGCAACATTGCTGCAAATCAAGCGAGGGGTGATGTGGGTGGGAGGGGAAACGAAGGGAGGATCAGATAGAGAGAGAAGAAAAGAAAACAATCCATAAATGGGATGGACAGGGTGAATATAAAAATAAATAATTACTAATTACTAAGCTTTTTGTCTGAGGGGAAGAGGATTTTCTGCCTTAGCTGCTACTTCTGCAGAAGCATGCCGAAGAGAGATTAGGGCAAAGTCTTGCAGGGACACACATTTCTGTGTTCATATTTAAAATTAATTTTAATTGACTTAAACTTCCCATAAACTAGAGGAATTAATTGCAGGGAGACTGTGGATAAGCTGCGTGAATGGCATGTTACACAACCCAGGTGCATGTACTGGGAACATATCGATCCAAAAACAATCGGTGACTCTTCTTAGGTTTCTCTCCATTCACTAAAAAATCAATAAGTCAGGTTTAGAAAGCACACCACTTCCTACATGTGGATTATGTCACAGAGCAAGCCGTGTCCCAATAGGACAATTGTGTTTGTGAATGGGAGAAGTAATCCGGGTAGCGCCGGAGTCTCACCCTGTACTTAGTTTGAGATTTGTATTCACACAGGATGTGGTGGTTGCGGCAGTTGGAAAATGTTTGCGTGTGCACATGCTTGTGAGTCCGTGTGTGCGCAAGGGTTAAGGGCTTGCTCCCGTACTTCATTGATTGCGTGAAAATGTTTGTGAGAAACATGTCTCTCTCAGGACAGCCGTATTTTTACCACAGTGGTGATCTCACCCAGTTGGAGCTCAGGCTGATGCAGTCTTGCCTTTTTCAGAGTTCTGGTTAGTGTGTGTGTGTGTGTGTGTGTGTGTGTGTGTGTGTTGTGTAGAGGAGGAGAACATCACTTGGTTGGAGCCAGCTGCCTCCCCAGTGGGTCTAAAGTTTGCGTGTTTCCCACCAATCTGCGAGCACACAGCCAAGCCGAAGACAACACAGAACGCTGCCTGCTAGTGTGTAGCTAGGTGGTGCGTTAGCCGATGCCAGCTGTGTAGCTTTGTCATGCATCACAGCGGCTCTGATGTTGGCCTGCCAGGGTGAAACGTTTTGCTGTTGGCATCTGGACCCTCATGCTCTAGTTTTAGCGGAAGAAGTTGCCGAGACAAGAACAGAAAGGGAATTGTCAAAAGGAAAAAAGAGAAAAAAGAAAGTGTGAAATATGCACTCATGCTCTGCAGATGACAGGAAAAATTGGTTTCAAGGGAAAGAGAGGTGGAGATAAAAATAACAACGCATTTTATTCATAGCACACTCATTTTGTCGAAGTTCTGAAAAAACTGACAACTAAAGCAAGTCAGGCAAAAAAAATAACATAATAAAAGGGCCTGACAAGAGATGGGTCATGACAGAGGAAGTGAAGATAGGCATGTGCAGATGTGTATTTCATCCATTTAACATGTGTGTATGCATATGTGGTGTTTGCAGATGTGCAAGACTGCTCCTAATCTTTCGGAGCGCCATCTGCCAGTGTTTTTCGTGGGATTACTAAAGCGTCACACCACTGGGTCAGAGAGAGAGAGAGAGAGAGAGAGGGAAAGGGGAGGAAGGGGACACAGAAGGAAATGAGATAGAGATGAGGAGCTAAGGCACGTGCTGAGCTTGTCAACACTGAGGAGACTTGGAGGGCAGCGTGCACCTGACATCTGAGCAGCTACTCCACTTACTGTCCACAATAACCACCGATCAATCCTAAAATGGTTACTTGATCAACAGAGAAAGAATCTGATAGTTGTTTAAGTAATTTATCAAGCATAAATGCATACCATTTGCTGGCTTCAGCCTCTTAAATGTGGGGATTTTCTGCTAATTGCTGTTTAATTCTACAAATCAAACATCTTTTTTGTTTAGGACCGTTTGTCGAAGATCAAACAAGCAACTTGAAGATGTCACTGTGACTCTTATAAAGTGTGTAGAGCTCACACTTACAGACTATGTAATGAATTTTCTGCCCAAATAAATGAGAATGAAAAGCTACATAACTAGCCATGCACCAGTCAAGTAGTGTACTTGTGCACAAGATTTAATACAGATAGACAGAACTGTACCTAACCTGGACCTTTACCTGTTGCGTGTAGGATAAACAGGCTCGGTGAGGTTTCACATTCCATACAACATACCAACCAGGTCTTACTAGGCTTATTCTTTCACACTGAAAGGTAACAAAATTAATTATGCTCAGTTACAGCATCACTGTTTTTTAGTGTCCAGGTGATGCACAATGTTGTCTCTGATGCTTGTTCAATTATAAGTTAATACTCAGTTAAATAGTTACATTTTTCAACGCTTTCTCCTTCTTAAGCTTTAATTGGATTTCTTGTATAATTGGAAATGGTATACTATAATGGTTGATGTATTTTACATACTTTACTGTCTTATGTAACTGTGACCCAGTCGTAGTTTTTACAGGTTAGCATACTGACTCCCACGCTGTCAATCTGTCAGCTCAGTGCAAAAGAACACAAGATGAGACGTGGTGGTGACATACTGATGAGAGGTATTAGGAGATGAAAGGTGCCTCTCTCTCGTTTTCTTTCGCTCGCGCTCTCTTTTCTCTCACACACACTAAAAACACACACACACACAGGAGCCGCTGTGCAGCTCGGGGGCTTTGATGAGATCAGGTTAGGGTGTGACTGCACAGACGGAGGTGCAAAGGTCAATTCAGTTATGTGTCATTCGGCTGTACTGTGTTATACAATGGGGCGGCGTCCCCTGTGTGTGTGTGCCTGTGTGTGTGCATCTGTGTGTGTGCATCTGTGTGTGCATCAGAGGGGAGCTGAAGAGGTGAGGTAATCATGGGAGGCCGAATCTCACAATGCGACCGTTCACAGAGACATTCCAATGAGCTACATAAGGAGGCCTGTTTGTGTTAGTGTGTGTATTCGTGTGTATGCATGTTCGTGTGTGTGAGCGTGCTCGCCTGCATGAATATGTGCATATGAAGTAGTGCGTGCACGCGCGTGAGGCAGTGTTTGAGGGTGCGTGTGTGAGAAAAAGAAGAAGACAAAACAGTGGGATGAGAGCAATTGAGGAGATGAGGTAATACTCCTCATTTCTTTCTGAATGTGTGCATGTGTTCAGTTGGCTAAATTTATGTCAGTCGCTGTATGTGTGTGTGTGTGTGTGTGTGTGTGTGTGTGTGTGTGTGTGTGTGGTCGGAGAGCTCTCTCAGTGTTTGTTGGCCTCCACTGAGCTGAAAGTCTTTCTTAAAGGTTTCTTGTCCTTCTGGAGCGCAGCAGGAAGTCTTCTCATCTTCTGAAGCAGCCTGAGGGGAGAAACCCCACCAGAATCTCTGCCACACACATGCCATACGTGCACACCTGCAGGGCTGGAAAGTGCAAGTGTGTTCAAGATGGTTCAACGGACGCAGATCACTAACTTTATGTTGATTAGAAACTGCTAATAAAGTTGTTGCTTTCTTTAAAATAGAAAGTATTTTTGCTTTGTGGCAAAAAAGTGCTGACTTCATCTCTTGTCATTTCAAGTCCTTCATGGGATACACAGGAACTTTGACTGCCTCAGATACCTGTGCGATTGACATCAGATTGACACGGCTCGATCAAGCAGTGTAAACAATGTTTGAGTTTGCCATTCTGTGTCTCCAGGTGTGTTGTTGCTAGCCACAGAGCAGGTCAGAGGTTCCAAAGTAATTATGGTTGCGTGCCTGAGGTCCGTTTTCTCCCTTCCTCCAACTTTCGTTTATCCAGCCTCTCTGTCAACCCCTCGCTCCCGTGTCTCTTAACCTCCTAACCTGCCCTTTCTGCACCTCCTTGCCCCCTTTCTCCCCCTCGGCCTCCTCCATATGACCCCTCTCCATTACGCCGTGGGGAGCCCAAGCAGATCAATGATTTCATTGAGAAGGAGCCAGTGGTGCCATTAGGAGGTGAGCTCACCGTCCCCGAGGAGATCTGGCACATTATTCTCAATGACCTCGCCTTCTTTGCCATCCCTCCTTCCACCTCTCCTTCAGCCCCTTTACCTACCTCCCCCCTTACTTCTTCCTCTCTTTACCCATCCCCTCCTCCTCCTCCTCTTCCTCTTTCCTCTCCTCTGTTTCATGGTGCTGAGAACAGAGCTCTATTTTTAGGCCCAGACTCCTGCGGTCGTCACATCTGGCGCCAGTGGCCTCGGTGCTCTCACCCTCGCCTGTAGATACACAAACGCACACACACTCACCGGCCCCACCCCATGCAGCACCGAGGGAGCACAAAGGTCAAAGAATATGGGCTACAAAGTATCCATGACATCACCTCCCTGCTCTGAAAAGTGTTACAGACTTTGAGAAGCCTTGGAACTGCACGGTGACATAATGCTCTGTTTTCTGCAAACAGTCGCTCTGCAGGTATGTTATGAGTTCCTTTTTTAGCCTGACACCTTGATGAGGTATTGTGCAAATTCTTAGCAAGCCAGCAGATGCATGCACATATGGACAGACACACACACAAATACACATAATATGGTAACAGGGCCCGGAGGAGGTCTGTACCGAGTTGAGTTTTATGTAACAATGTTCTGTTTCTGCCAGTGTTCTCACCCCCTCCCTCGTCTGTCTCATTGGCCTCACATGATGAGCTTGATGTCATTTTCCCCTTCTTTCCCTCAAAAACCGGAGAACAAAAACAGGCCAGCGTGTGTGTGTGTGTGTGTGTGTGTCTGTGTTTATGTGTGTGCACATTGCGATTTGTGTGTGTGTGTGTGTGTGTGTGTGTGTGTGTGTGTGTGTGTGCATGTGTGTGTTTATGTGAGCTGTTGCCAAATGTTTCCACCATGACGTGATCTCACTGCTCTGCTTGCCTCCTGCTCTTCTTCCCTTTCTCCTCCATCACTCAGAGTCCCTTGCTGGCTCAGAGGAGCTGCACACACACACACACACACACACATATATATATATATATACATATATACATGCACACAGTTAAAACGCAGTCATATGTATATACTTAAGCGTGCAAAGGAGGAGACTGACATTTTCTTCCAGATCTACTCTTAATAAGGATGTGCATAAATTCCAAGTAGTGCGGATAAAGATTACAGCTCAGGACACACACACACATGAACGAGACCCCCACATGATATTTAAGCTTAGACGTACTTAGAAGCAAAATGAGTGACATTTCTGCTAATTTCCTACTTTGATGATGACTACTATGAGTCATAAATGGTGAATTCTGTGTGGAGAACGTGTTAGATACATAAAAAGGGACACGCTTGTAGCATGATTGTAAAATGGCAAAGAAAAAAAATGAAAGAGCAGGCTTTATGATTGAAATTCCACATCCACAATAGCCTTTGCTGTGTTCTTACAAGATGCAGTCTTCATGGTTTATAATTGGTAAAGTTAGTGGTAAAATCCTGTGACAGCACTTGTACCACAGTGCCCTAAATACTTCAACCAGAGTTGTTAAAGATGGTTTGTGTATACAGTCCATTCATAGTGCATACCTTCTGGCTCCTGCTGCATTTGAAATCTATCTAGAGGCCTTTTGAACATCCCAACCCACTCCTGTCATGCATTCATCCAGCTTTGGATAAAAATAGTTTGTTGAAACTGTTACCTAGGCAGTGTCAACACATCAGGTCAACAGCAGCTGAAGTTGAACAGCACGCTAACCCGGGCCTGGTTCACCCCCATCAGCACCTCATAACTCGAAACCTCCTCATGAATCGGGGCCAAGTGCGCTGTAGTTTGGTTGCTGCGCCATCAGCTTACCGCTGCAGCATTTTTGCTGATGACTCTGACACACATGTGGAGTGGAAATTTCCAAAGGCAGAAGAAAAGGGGAAAGGAGTAGCTAACAATTATGCTGGTTTATCCTACCCAGTCCTGGCCTGCATCCACCAAATTCCACTCATGCTCGGACTGCCCACTGCCGCTCCTGTCATACTGTCATTCCCTGGAACAATGGTGGATTCCTGTTTATCACCGTGCCGTCTTTGATTCACTTTATCTCCGGCATGCCGCAGCATGGCTTCCTTATTCACTTATTTGGTTGCCATGTTTTTTCTCTTCTCATTTTTCATCAGATTTAGACTGCGCCTTTGCCATGTTGGTGAGGTTGCTTTTTGTGACAGCCTCTTGAGAAGATCTATTTTAACATGTAGTTTGCTAATTATTTTCCAAAAAAAGACGGGGATTTTCTTTGTCAGGCGTATTGACAGAGCAGTAGATTAGTTGACTGTAGTCGAGCCGATAGTTTGAATCCTCAGTGGTTTAACACTTTTCCTGGTATGTATACAAACTTGTAACAGTGGTCTTATTACAGTAAACACATGCTGACCACACAGAAACTTGTGAGTTAAACCTCTGGGGCTTCTGCTGCTGTTTCCTGATAAAGGCGGGAGATTTTCCATCGCAGCAGCAACAGGCTAATTTTGGACTTCTAGGCAAGCCCAAGCCTTCAGATTGAGGAATGCAGTAGTTTGTGATCATTCCCGGAGCTCCTGATATCTCCCCCTCTGCACATACATAAACACACTCACAGTCTCTCATACACAAACAGACACACACACACACACACACACAGATGAAGGCAGGTCGGCACAGAGAGGCCACTTCCCCTACTGTTGTGCAACTATTTCCCGTTTCTGATAAAGTGACATCAGGGCTCCCCAGGGTGGAAGAGGGAGACGCCTAGGGAGCTCAGCATGCATGTATACAAATGCATATCTTGAGTGTGTGTTTGTGTACGCTCTCTTTAGAGCTGTTTTTTTTTTGTTTAGACAAAAAAGGGAAGCTCAGAAGTCCCACCATCGGCTTTAAAAATCATTTAGCAGCATGATGTAGGCGTTGGCAGGGTGCACACAGAAACAGCTTGGCCAGTTCCTCTCATGGCATCGCGTCACTCTTTCTCTATTGTTCTTCAACTGAGGCTGACGGAATGATGTCACTGCTGCGTTGTGGATGTGACAGATTCACACACATACACACACACAACCACACACACATAGTCTCCATGGCATGTAATGGCAGGAAAGCCGACCTTGACCACGGGCGTTGCGGTAGCTGCTGTCACCATGTCCTCTACGCCCCGGGTGTAACGCCTTATTTCTTCCGCACATCTGTGTGTATTGGAACTGATGTGCACAGTTTTTTTAATTTATATAAGATTATCTCTAATAGAAAATATTCCATTAACCCCTGATTAGATGATTTATTACTATTTAATCAGTTTTCCTCACTTGTTTGGGAAACTATTATCTCACTGCAATAAAAGCGGCAGTATATATTGTATTTCCATTTCATTTAGGGAAGGCGTGATTTGAAAAGAATTCTTTCGTCAAGCACTGACATACATTTGAGGTCAGAGAAAAAGCGTGACTCACACATTCATGTTGATAAGATAGTAGGAATTGCTCATTATATAAGTATGCGATGGTGGATTAATACTCCGTTACATCACCCGGTTTAGAAATTCATTGTAATGGCTTGTTCCTTCACCATCTTGGCAGGGTTAGGTCCTAAATCCCGGCCAATACAAAGATGAGTAAAAAGGTGGAGTGCAAGTGGAGCTGAATGGGGAAAATGCGTCTTAGATGGCTTGGAAACAGAGTTGTTGAGGTAAAATGTGCAAGATAACATTTATATCATAATAATAAATAGCAAATCTATATTCTGAATGTAGTCAGTACAGATAGCAGGATCAATATTGCTCTATAGCGACGGAGCCCCTTTAATACCCATCTCTGCACATGGTAGCCCTGCATTAAAACATACCATGCTTTATTTTCTATTTCACCCTAAATGGGACTACAACTTATTTAACTAACATCTTGCTGTATTAAAGGAGATGTGAAACTAGGAAGGGAGACCATATACTCATTAGGAAAGTGTTTACTGAGGTCAACAAATCAAGGAAGAAGTATGGTTGTTTTCTCATAGACAACTATATAATCTGATTTCTTTTTGCACCCAGAAGAGTGCCACCTGCTGGCTGTTGCAAAAAAAATGCAGGTTTAAGGCACTTCCACATCCATCTTTCGTTAATATTACAGGATTTCTGCTGTGAAGTTGGGAAATTTTATTATCGGGGTCTATGGGGATTGACCCGCTTTTGGAGCCAAGAACTGCAGTATTTGGCACTTCTATGTTTCCTCAGCTCCAGAGGTTTGCAACTTAGAGGTGCTGTGTTTAAAAGACATTGGTTAAACTGATTGCACCGCTCAGTGACAGGCACAGACAGACACCCTGGTACAGTCTGAGGCCGTCTGAGCTAATTGTAGGACAGGTAGACAAGACGCTGCACGACAACTGAGCAAACAGAGAGCCAGATGGCGTGGCTTCCAGCACTGTTGTGAGGACAATGTGTCTGTCAGCCTGCCTGCTGTGCTGATAGAGCTAATTAACACTGAACTGATCTGAGACCTGCCTGTCAGTCTGCATGTAGCTGCAGTACAAGCTCATTAAAAACAAACTGATCTGCTGTCAGCTCATCTCTGTCGGAGCGGCGCAGTCATTACAGTGCTACCAGGGTGTCAGACTGCTCTGCATCCCAGACAGGTGAGGTGTGCTTGCAGAGTGTCAAAGCCTTCAAGTGCCCTGAGGAAGTTCTGTGCACGGCAGCTCAGGCCATTAGCATTTAGAATGAAATAACTATCCGTTCTGCTCAAGTGAACCTGTGTAGACAAACTCACCTCTGGGGAAATCAGTGTCGAGAGAAGTGGGGATTCTTTATGCACACACATTCACATTCTTCATCTTTTCATTACTGCACACTGGTATAAATGGTTTGTGCACATACTTAGCCTTTGTTGCACACACACACATATGCATTACTCATCTACATGCAGCCTCAGAAAACAGCTGTTAGCCGTCTCACTCTCAGCTAAAATTAACATTCGTTTTATACGCGCACACAAAGTGAATGCATGGGCTTTATATGCAAGCAAACATACTGTAAGCACATGCCTGCGGTGGCCATCAACGTTTCATATTGAGGCTTAGCAGCCCTCCCTTTGTCTCTGCACACATACACACACCACTGAACACCTCCAACTGGGATTTTTAAGTAGTTCATCTGGTGTATGAAGGCCCGTCTGGTCCTGAAAGCCCCCCTTGGTGTGTTTGATAGCTTACCCTCTTCTATCCTTTGTGTGAGTGTGTGTGTGTGTTTGTGCCTCCTGTATACGTGCTTGAGTGAGTGTATATATATGAGTGTAAACTAATTTCTTGCCAGTGAGACAGATTTACTGGTGCAGTAGCCCGGGGTGCAGAGCTCCTCCAGGGGGTTAAGTTGTTTGAAGGGCAGGGGGTCTGCTGCATGACTGATGTAAGCAAGCCTCGCTCCAGGCTGCACAGATAGAGATGAAACTACCTTACGCATCAGCACATACACACACACACACACACACAATCAAGTAGAGCATCAGTGCTCCCCTAATCTCACACAGCATGCACCCTCCGCCTGCCTGAATTTTGCATCTAAGAAGCATTTCCCTTCTTTTCTTTCACGTTTTACCTCCTCAGCCGTTCTTTTTGATGTCATCATTGCTAATCAAAGCTTCTTTTATTTGTCAGACAAAACGGTGCAGTAAGATAACGGGGTGTCAGTTAACCCTCTGGACCCCAAGCAGGTTCTGGGCGTTTTTTTGCACCTCTCACTTGTTTTACTTGCTGTGGGCTCATTTTCGCTGAAATATAAACTCCTGCACCTCAATGTAAACGGCAAAATAATGTCCAGAAGTATCGAGAACTCAGTTATGTCATATGTGTAGTGTGGCACACTTTAATAAATCATAAAAATGAATAAAAGTTGAATCTCTTTGAAAATATGAAAAAATGTCAAGAATTTCCTGCCGTCTTATCTGATCTTATCTTGTATCAGTCTGCACAAGACTTCTCTTAAGTTCCCCAGAGTGTTACAATACCGGAAAAAATGTGGCTCCACATACTGTAGATGTTTTAATACTTAGATTTTTAATTTGTTTCCACACTTATCTCCTATCTGTTCTGTGTAAACACAGCCTGCAGTTCAGCCCAGTACAGCTGAAAAGTCCCTGAATTAATGTAACATGTCTGTTGATTGCAACCGAGTTATTTATATCTTCACAACTGTGCTGAGGAGCGCAGATTATTTTATTTTATTTATTCAATTTTAACAGTTCGAACGGTTTATTTTTGGGAGATTTTTAGGAGACATAAGAGAAATGGATTTGATAAATTGTCACAATGTTAAGCTTAGATTTATAAGCTTTCCAATAGAATGGCACATCCCAAGTGAGTGGCTGAAGGAGAGGTTTGTTTTTTTTTAATCCACCATTTTTTTCTGTTTTGTCAGTTTCTAAATGATGTATTTTAGTGGGGAAAAATTTCACAAACAGAGAACATGCCTTTTAAACTCATCAGGGGTTTTTAGGGTTAATAGTAGATGGGAATACAGATATTAGAGGAGAATTTTAACACCCATACAAACACAAAGGCTAAGGTTTAAAGGGTTTCCTGTTGTAAGTCAAGAAATATCTGATCAAATAATAGGTTAATAAAAGCCCAATAATCAGCATTATAAGTCAATTTTCAATAGTTAACACTTAAAAAAACTTTGTGCACATTTGCAGCAGCACAAATATTATTATTATCACAAATATACAGACACACACAGCGTTACCAGTGGCACTACTAAGGTCCCTTTGTGATATGACGACATAATTTCATCTACCTCTTTATTGATTCAGACACCCTCTCCAGAACCCCCATCCACCTAATCTCCCCCTCCTCCAACACCTCCCCCAGCCTCAATTGCTCCATCCCTCCATCCATCCTCCCCTCTTTCTCCCCTGGTGACTACCTCACCCCCCAGGCATGGCAGCTGTGTTCTCCTGTAGGCATTACATCACTGCAAGAGCAGCCTTGTTACTGATCCCCTGACAACCAGCACTATCAACACACACACACACACACCAATACGCATACACATACACAAGTACACACACTTGTGCACAGGCGCATATGCTTGTATTTACGTGCATTGGAGCAAATAAGAGTCTACCCTGTCCCTAACCCTCGTAGCGATGTCCTCTTCGTCTTCCTCTCACCTTTGCACCGTTCATCCTCCTCACATGTGGTTGCACGCTACACACACACACACACACACACAGCATCTAAACTCACACACACATTAAGTCACAGTCTTCATCACCCTGACCTGCCCTATCCAGAGAATGACGTCTCCCTTTCCTGTGATATCTTGACAGATGATCCACGGTGTAGGATGACACTCCTGTTGCTGCCTGTCTCAGTGGGGAGGGAGGGGGCCGCATGCTCTGATGAAATACATTTAAAGAATAAAGGATTTATATTAACATGTCAGTGCAAGCTTATCTGGATGAGTATTTTCTTAAGAAATGTACCAGGTTTTCCAGAATTATTGTTTGTGTTGGTCATGTCTGACTGAGAAAAAGGGGTGAAATAGGCTCACTGGTTTCTTTAGAACTGTGTATCAGAACCATGAATGTGTCACCAAGGATGCAGCCCAAAATACGCATTTATATTACAGCACATATTAGAGCTGGCATCATTCATCCATTAATTGATTAGTTATTTAACATAATATTAATCTAATAGTAATTTAAATAATTTTTCTTCCAAGAAAGTTAAACACCAAGTGGTGCCTTTCTTTGTCTTATATGAGCAAATAGAATATAATGTAGTTTGAAACTTTTGGTTAAATAAAATAAGCAAATTAGAGATTTTTTAAGGACATTTTATAAAGAAAATAGGCCATCAATGAATTGGAAAATTGATCATCATTAGCCAAAATATATATACATATCAAATTATGTCCTTTTTATGATCATGATAACTAAGATATATACATGTTTTTACATTTTAGAAATAGTGAAAAAAGTTGTTATTTTTAACATTTAACTTTATTGCACGAATGCTGCTATGTAGGAGGCTTTTGAAAAGGTTTATCAGGTCACACTAGTCAATAACATACATAGAACCATTCACAAATAAAGGATAATGAGTCTACTATTTAAAATAAGAAAAATATAAGGTTAAAGTAAAAAAAATTTAAAAAGTGGATAATGATCAAAAATAGCAATGGGAGAAACAAAATCCAAATATTAGGTCAACAATATACGAAATGTATAATATATGTAGATAAAACTAACAGGCAACATTTAAAAGTTTTAGAACTGGTATATTCTGACAAATACAAAAAATATATGCATAATCATAATCTTAGCAGTAGTTTGAATTCGAACACCTGCTCCCTGCAGTTGTCTGCTACGCAAATTAACATGAAGTTTTACTCATTTTAATCAAAACAACATCCACATCTCTTGTGGCTTCAGGCTTGGAAATGCAGTCCAAACTAGTTCTGGTCGCCGAGGCCCCTTTGGCCTTTACTCACCTTCTCTCTTTCTGTCCTATACCACTATCTCATGCTCATCCCCACCTCTATCTCTCTCTGTCTGTTTTGGCTGATCTCTATGTGTCTATGTGTGTGTAAACTGTGCGTTGTCCCAGTAACAAGCCCTGTACCATAAAAGCACGCTCTAAATCTAAGCTAGAATTTCAGGGGAGGGGGTGCCCGGAGTGACCGTCCCACCTATTTCTGTCACAGCAGGACGCACATGTGCAGTCAATAAAAAATCCCTGGCTGTCATTTATAGCATCTTGGCTGTAATCCTCTAATTAACACACCTACTATTCTGAGCCTTGTTACCCTGCTGAGGACTAAGAGGAGGAGGAGAGGGGCATAAAGTGAGTGAGGGCATAAAGCGGGGTGTTTGCTTTAGGAACTCAAAAGAGTCCCGACCATTAAAACATCAGCCAGCAGCTACTTTGTTTTGTTGCTGTTGGCTTCCACCGCTGTGGGTTTGCAGGTGTTAGGAAGTGTTTCAAAGCTGCTTTATGGCTTCAAGCCACACCGGCACGACGGCTAGGTGTGGATTCAAACCGGGTTGATGATCGGCGTGTTTGAAGTGCAGCGACCCCAGTTGACCACTGTGGAGTGCCACACCTGCTCCGACTGGCTGCTGATGGGCAACAGCGTGTGCGAGTGTGTATCACAGTGGTGTGTGTTTGTCTGTGGCTTGACACCCTCCCAAAACCAATGTCTGCATTTTTCACAAAGCTCATCATAAGCAAAGTGACCTATTTCCTCTCGCTCCCTCCCTCCGTTGAACAGAGGGTGACGTAAGGCTGTTCTCACCCGTGTGTGATCATTCAGGGGTCTACAGTGATGGGATGAGGTCAGTCAACGTGCAGCTGGCCCCCTAACTAGGCATCTTGTATAAGCTTATAGGCCTTTTTTAGAGCTGAGCAATGGGTTATTGCACTTGAAGTCCATCTGACCTGGTTTGAATATAATCAGCAGACAGTGATGTCTCAACCTGAGACTGAACAGACAGTCAGACGTGTCTTTTGACTGACCTACACATGGCAGGTGCTGTTTTTAAAATTCTGTTGTATTTATATCTAGCAAGAGGTTTATTGACAGAAAAGGCAGCTAATCAGAACCATCATGCTCAGACTAGACATTGAGGGGTGCTTTTGAATATGTTTATGGTACACAATTGGTTAAATATACAAAGCAGCAAAACAAAACCAAAAGTAAGTGGTGTTGTGTTTACATGAATAATACGGCTTTTTAAAAGAGCCACATCATAATTTCTTAAAATTCAGTCTCCTCCAGCAGTTTAGTCCTGTGCTGCCATATTTCCATAGCTGAACGTGTGGCCTACATGTTTGTCATTCCATAGTAAAGTACCAGAAGTCTGTGGCCTGTCAAATGGATGATGGCTGCCGACCACAAGCTTGTTTGGTCTTCTCATCACCTCTAGTCCGTCCCTTCCTCTTTTGTCTGCTTTCATTTCATTTTTTCCCCCTACTTCTGCTCAGTTTTACTTTCTTTCTCTCTCCTCTCCTCTGCTCCCTGACTTTACATCCACAAAGACGAGAACACGGTGTCCAAACACAGGCGCGTTAGACATGAACCAGCGCAGGAAACGTGGTGAAGTCACACACATTCCCTCACCTTCAGAGACAAATCAGCTGTCAACATGCTGCACAGTCTTAATCCCCCCCTGTGGTAAATGTAATGTGCTTAGAAGCTGGAGTACATTTAAGGCAGTCGAGCTAATGTAGGTATTTATCTTCGGCTTGCTGATTTGAACATTTGAGGACTGAGCAGAAAATTATCTATCAAATCTAATACAGATTGAATAAGAAATCTCATTATTTTTTTAAAAAAAGCACAATTGTGCACCTCACTTTTAAACAGTTTGGCAGAAAACAATCTTAACAGCATCCTTTGTATTTAGAATCACATTGCCATTCACATCAATACAAGCCTCTTCTCTGCAACTAACAACACAGACACTAATCAGTGTTGTAGCGGCATGTATGTATTTGCTAACAGCTCGAAAAACTGTGTCTTAGCCTCAATCCTGCCCTGATAGAGGCCTGCTTCGAAGCTAGGCCCCTGAGGTGGCCGCATATTTGCTGGGTGAGTAAGGAATGTGGTTACATGCCTTAGACATTAGCTATGACGGAGTGCTGGCTCCACAAGAGAGGGAGGTAGCAGAGGAGGGAGGGAGGGAGGAAGGGAGGGAGGGAGGTTGGGTAGAGTCTGAGCTCACGGCAAGTGAGCTCATTCACCCCCAGAGCTCGAGGAGAGAGTGCAGCTCCGTCATCCTCTTTGCAGAGAGACAGAGAGGAGGGAGGGAGAGAGAGGGAGGAGTGAAGCCAGTGACTGAGCGAATGAGAGTCGGGGAGAGCGGAGCGGCACAACAATAGTGGGCTGCTCTTCTGGCTGTGGACTCACAGAGACAGAGAGAGCGCTCAGAGGAACACACAGACGCTCTGTAAACCAGCTGCAGGCAGATTACAGCTGGCGTTTACATACAGGCATTACAGGCTACTCACTTTTGTTTTTCGTCTTGCTGCCTCTGTGGCGACCATTCTTCACGAAACCACAGAATTACCAAATATTGACGCAGGAGCATTTTAGGAATTTTTGTGGTCATTGCATGGCATTTTGGCCATTTGCTGACTTGAGGAACGTGGCTACAGACATTTTGGACTAGTTTTTCTTGTACTGTGTCCATTTCTCTGAGGGTCACTACTTGGACACTGGAACAACCGACTCAAAGAGAGTGGAGTTTTGTGGACTTGGGATTTTTACACTCAGACTGAGGGATCACCTCAATCACTCCTCGAAGGAGAACAGTTCTGTTTGTTTGTTCTGACATTTTTTTGTGTGGCGAGGGGTCGCTCCATCCCTGAAGGAAGGAGCAGCAGAACATTTGTTGTGTGTGTGTCTGCGTGAGACAGAGTGTGTTCTGGGGGATGCCTCTGGATGTGGTAATTGCCCCAGCGGAGGACTGTTTTTGGCCGGACCTGCAGGACACAGACATGAGGCTGAAGATCAGGGTCCGCCGGATGAAGGAGGGGAGAGAGCTTCGAGGTGTGTATTCACCTGGAGATAAAGGGATATGTGTGTGTGTGTGTGTGTGTGTATGCAGGTTAATAAGCCTAGAACATCCCTCTTAGACAAGCAACATGTTGAGGACGAAGGCCTGTGTGTACAGCGTACATGCTGAAGATGTATAGAACATGAATTATGATTTATAATATGGATTTTGGAGTTCTTGGAGGCAGAACTGTGAAATACACTAACACTGAATACAAGTATAAAAGATGTGTACAAGGGGAAAGCCCTTGATGATGGTTTGTGCACTGCAGACGAGTACAAAGGTACAGTGGACCCTCAGGTATTGATGTATTCCAGTGCAGGCTTGCCGCAAATGAAAGATAGATGTGAAGTGAATTCTAAGGATGTGCACTGGATCAATAGCGAGATTTACTGGTACAACAGGCTCAAAGAATACATCGCGGGGAATGAGCCAAACCTGCTAATTGTTTTCCCACCTTTTGTTTGTGCAGTTAATTTGTTTAGAGAGGCAGAATAGAAAGAAGGGGGATTAAGAAGATGACATCATGAAGACGAGAGGCGATGAAGAGGAAAGAGAGGAGAGAAAAAGGGCTCAGGGGGGGAAGAATGAGAGCCGTGACCCGCGGTATGACATAGTGCTCATGCTCTCTCAGCCTGTGGTCATTGAGATGTAAAACTATCACAAAGGCTCTTTCTCTTTCTTCTCCTCTGCTCTTGGCTTTCTCCCTCGCTCCTGCTCACTCTTTCTCTCTACAGAATGGTGTCTTGTGGAGATTATGTTATCAATATGTGTGCAGTGTGCACTGCAGGTGTTTAACATAACACCTTTTCACACAGAGCGATGAGGCAATGCAGAGCAATGGTACTGTGGAAAAATCCTTTTCATGCAACAGCACAGCGTCATGCATTTTGCACAAAATATCTTTTCAGCTAATTATCCATTAGAAATAATTAACTAGTGTTATTGTTGGATAATTTGGGTAATGTTTGTATGTAAATGTACATGCTATATGCATATCAGGGCATGTCAAAGCCTTGGGTCACAGCAGTTAGCACACCACCTCTCTACACCTGCCACTCTTCACACTGTTAGTGCACGTGTACATTTACAGCTTATCTCTGCACAGGCAGGTTCTGCTGCTGCAAGTGCCAAGTTCATTAGCTCAGATAAAGCCTGCAAGAAAATCACACATTTGCCATCAGCCTATGAAAATAGAAGCATGTGTGTCACAGGTACTGAGGCACTTTAACACATTGCTGTGGAAATAGACTTGTGAATGCAGACTAAATTATAGGGGGGTTTATAGTCCTATATTGCAGTAACACAGTACTGCTGAAACAGCAATTGCTCAAAGTGACACATTCCCGCTATCTGCCCAGTAAGATAAAGGAACAATAAACAGTTTAACCATCAGCCAAGACATGTTAATCATACAGTCATTCCCAGCCGTCATAAAGCTGACGCCATCCACGAAAAGCAATGACCTCATCCTACTAGCTCATTCTTGTTCTGTCAATCTCCACATTTCTGACAGACGTGGCGGGCTCTACCCGCTAAAACGCTCTCATCGCTTCTTCAGCCTCCAGCACAGCCTTTGTGGAGCTGAGCGGGACATGTGTGCAATGATGTCATGTTGGGAGGGGGGATGTTCACATTCAGATGCTAATGTCCCCTCATAGTGGTGGGGACAGCTGGAGGGGCGCAGAGGATGGCGTCATGTCTCCCCTGATATGAACCACAGAAGAGAGCAATGGAGGGGTGCGGGGTAGTTATTCAGGCAGATCAATGCCCCCAGGCTGTGGAGAGTTGTGTGTATGTGTGTGTGTGTGTGTGTGTCCTCTCCATTAACAGACGAGTTAAAGAGGGCAACTGAAAGCAACACAGAGGCTGACGCACACACAGACACACACACACACAGGCGAGAGAGAGGAAGGGGGTGAGCTTGTATTGACAAGGCAGTCAATTGTACCAACGCCAGTGATGTAACAGCAGAGCTCCCATTAACCATAACTGCCAGGCAGGTGTTTCATGTGTCTCTTTCCATCCACTCAGTATCTCCAGGATTCATCGTTCTTTCACATTTTAGCTTCTTGCTGCAGTAAAGCTCCAAAAAGCCTGAATTTGATCCAAATATCCTGTGTTAAGCACACTCTTTTTATGTCAGTTGGATAATAACATGCACTTTCAGACTCAAATATGGGTATTAAGTTAGATGTGGGAAATGACTGATGAGAAATGGGGACCTCCGCTCGCTACCAGCGAACAAAGAAGGCCTGAGTGCTTGGCTCTGACAGGGCAAGGGAGGAAAATAAGCAGTTGCATAAATGGTGAAGTGGGCAGAGAAAAACGGAAAAAGGAAGTCACCGCTGGCTAGCGCTGCCGATGGCGACACAGTGCCCTCTTTCCCGGTTGCGTGTTTTCCTTCTCCCTGAACTTTTTCTTCTTTCTTTTTTTTTTTTTTTTAGAATGTATGTTCAGACTTGGGTTAGTCACATCCTGACTTTCAGTGAGTGACTGAAAATGACGTTTAATTTTCACAAAGGCCTTCATTCCAGACACACTGGGGTTTTGTATTTCTTAAGAAATGCTGGAGGTAAATTTTGCAGTTTATCTCTTGAGTTTAATGTAGCGGCGGGTTGGTTTCTGTTGATTATCACGCTGCACTGAAGGTGAACTCATCTCTCCCATTTGACTTTCTGATGTCATCTTCACAGACAGCTGGGCTGGTGTGTGTCACGGGGTATTTTCGGTGACCTCAGTGTGACTGTACAGCGTGTTCATGTGTGTGCGCATCGTTTGCTCAGATTGGAATGGACAGATGTGTCATCGTTTTCTTGTGGAGAATGTGAGGCCATGTCTCTTTGGGATGTTTGGTGTGTCTATCTGTTCATGTGCCCTTGTGTGACACGTTGAGCCAACTGCCATCAACATCACTGGCCTTCCTCGTTGTCATGGCAACCCTAAGTAGAGTGGGGTCAGGTGACGAGGTGACAATAACACGCTATCTCCTGTGTGACTAACGTCCATTAGCGCTGACTGACCGTGTAAAGCTTTGACTACAAGGAAGGTGTTTGTAATTGTGTTGACGTAATGTCACTGCAATGTAATAGCTCTTAAGAAAAGCACGCAAGCACACACAGTTCCATTTTCTTATCTCTGACTTCAGTCTCTCTCGATTCCAGTAACCCCTTACTCACTTCCAAGCTCGCACACTGGCTGGCCCGTCTTCCTGCTCTTTAATGTTTATTCAACGCCAGATGAGGTCAGCTACAGTAATCATGGCTGTAATTATTAATCCAGACACACACAAGATCAAACGGTGAATATTTTTAGAAGGGTGTTTTCATTCATGTGTTCACCTCCCTTCATGTGCACAAACACACTTTCTCCTCATTTGTTACCCACACCACCTCCGCTGTGGAACGTCCTGCCGTCTGTCCTTCTAACAACTCTCTAACAATGTCCTCACATAGAAAGGGAAATGGTTGCTGTGTGACGTGAGGCTTTTCCTGTTGATTTAACTGGCTCCAGGAACATACTGCTTCCTTACACAGATACAGTATATACTATATGTAGCACTGTTTATTTATTTTTGCCTCTCTATGTGTGTGTGTGTGTGTACTCTCCGACACCAGCAGCCTGGGAACAGAGAAACTAGGAAGAGATCCTTCAAAGAACCCTTCCTCCCTCTGTTTAATCAATTAGTGATGCTGTAGCACTGCCCACAGGATCACTAGAGAGAGGATCTGGTGGAAGTTGTACAGTTTAGCCTAAAGCCAAGTGTGAGATTTGTGTTTAGTCTACACTATAAAAGCCAAAAAGGTGAGATCATACAGTTCATGCTGGCACAGCAGCACTTCCTCGGCCTCTCCTTCTTTGCATTAAACTTTCCCTCCTGTCTCATGTAACTTATCTGATCACTCTTCCTGCATCCGTCTATCCCTCCCTCCACTCCACCCCCCATGTGGAGCACTGATGTCATCGCTCCGCCGGTTGCCATTAATAGCTGGAAACAGACAGGCCTTCTTCACTTTGCTCTTAAAGGGGCAGTGCACCCAGAATAGCACTGGGTCATGAAGATGCACCCAATCGTCCTCACTCCTCTGAAGCTGTGCAATTGTGAAATAGTTAGAAATATCAAAGCTGCTACTCTTTGAACATTTGCACTACTTTTTATTAATTCACCCGTGACCTCATACATGCTGCTGACACTGTGTGCTCTGTTTGCTACATGAGCACAGCAGCTAGGTGTGTGTTACAGCGGAAGGCAATGTCCTGCCTGCACTGTGCTGTGTGTGCTACTTTAGAACAGTGATGTCATGTCTCACTCACTCTCACTCTGTGTGTTTTGTGTGTGTGCGTTTTGTGTGTCGAAGTGTGCACGCGCTGCATCCCAGATTGGGTCAGGCAGGGCTGAACCTAGATTAGGTTCTAATCTCCTTTCTGTGGCTCAGGGTTTCCTTGAAGCACTCACCCTCCCTTCTCCACACTCCTCAGCGAGGTCATTACCCACTCCTCAACACACACACCTCACCCCCACCTCACCCTGTTGTCCCCCACCCTGTAGTTATACAACCACTGTACTGCAGAGTAATGATGAGTGTGTACATTTGTGTGTGTGTGCGCGCACGCGCATTGGGTGGAGAGGGAATTAAAGACAGTGAGAGTGAAAACTGAGCATATGTCGACTGTAGGATTATGTGATTGTGTCTTTAGATTGTATCTTCTTTATCTTGTTAATATAAGTGTGTGTGCATGTGTGTGTGTTCATGCATGTGTGTCTGTGTGTGCTGTGCGGTTGTCAGGGGGATGTTACTGGGCCTCTGTCCTGGCCCTGCACCTGTGGCCTCTCTCATTCCCCCAGCCTGACGCAATGCACTGCTACAGGACATGAGCTCATGCAGGAAACAGAGCCACACACACACTCGCATACACATATGCCAAAAGTGGAGCCGCCTGCCTCTTAAAGGGCCAGACGCGCATTCCTGGCCGCCCAGCAGTTAACCTAACTCACACACAGGAGCACAGAGAGCCTCATTTTTTGCTTCTGTTGCACTAAGTGGGACCCAGACACTGTAGCCCAGATTCACCTCTGAAAAGTCTTTTGAATGTCCGTCTGCCCTGCAAATGCAGCGTTGTGCAATGTTCTCAGGAGTCAAAGTTCCCAGTGTGCTGAATGACTGGTCTGTGGAAAAACATTAGTGTAGCTAACCGGTTCTCTCCCTCTCTTCTGTCTCTGCAGGAGGCTTTGCAGCTTTCTCCTCCTGTTTCCCCGGCCTGTGTGAAGGGAAGCCTGCCACTGCTCTGCCTATGAGCTTGTCCCAGCCCTGTTTGCCTGTGGCTAATGTAGGGCCCACTCGCATCCTGCCGCACCTCTACCTGGGATCACAGAAAGACGTCCTCAACAAGGTATAATTTATGCTGCCTCGTTTAACTCATTTTATTGTCTTCAATGAAAAATGACTGACTTGTTAGTGTTACCTGGCAACAAAATGTGACCATAAACCCTTTGTATCTCTGTCTTTGCAGGATCTGATGGCTCAGAATGGGATCACCTATGTGCTGAATGCCAGCAACACCTGCCCCAAGCCAGACTTCATCAGCGAGAGCCATTTCATGCGCATCCCAGTAAACGACAACTACTGCGAGAAATTGCTTCCCTGGCTCGACAAAACTAATGAATTCATAGGTAAGAGGTGGGAAAATACATTGAAACAAGACACATTATCTTTGGAATGTAAGTGAAGATTAGCAGTACAAAGCAAGACAGCCACTGAGGGAAGTTCCTTTATAAGGAAGCGAATTCATCTCAAGTTATGCGGTAAAGAATGCTGTGATATTCAATACAACACATCCGCACATTGTCACGGTTGATAAGCATTCACGTGCAGCTTAGGTAACAATAGTGTCAGGTATAACATGCCTGTACTCTTCCGGGTAATGTCAGTTTGCTGATTGTCTCCAGAGACTTTCTGCTAAAGAAATACCTGTCAGGGATCTGCAGTGTTGTGTGTATTCATGATAATTGTGTGTATTCATTCTTGTTCATTTCCCTTCCCAACAGACAAAGCTAAGGTGTCAAACTGCAGAGTCATTGTGCACTGCCTGGCTGGAATCTCACGTTCAGCAACCATCGCCATTGCATACATCATGAAGACAATGGGCTTGTCATCGGATGATGCCTACAGGTACAATTGCTCCTCCCATCCACCATCAGCTGAGCTAAGGTGTCAGGCCCAGTAAAAAGACAACTCACGGTTAAAAGAAATGCTAGATGACCCCTTCCCCCCAATCGTGTGAATTGAAATTGTTAGATGACTGCCAGGGAACAAAGTCTGTACCAAAGACTTTGCTTTGCCCTGTCAGGACAATGTTGGCACAATATTATGCATTGTGCATCAATAAAACTTCTCACATCCCCTGTAGGTCATTTAGGGTAATTTTGACTTTCAAAAGTCTCTCAGTATGGCTCAGTATGGCTTATGGATTTCCGACTTGATTTACTGTAAAACCTTGGACATTTGGTTTCAAATGACTTTTCTCTGACATATTCTTCCTCTTCTTTTTCTTCTGACAGGTTTGTAAAGGACAGAAGACCGTCCATATCTCCCAACTTTAACTTCCTGGGTCAGTTGCTGGAGTTTGAGAAGGGTCTGCGATTGCTCCAAGCTTTAACCTCTGATGACAAGAACTCCGACAACAACACTAAGCAAAGCTCAGAGGTCAATAGAGTCACCACAGGTTTCGAGATGAATGGTCATCACAGCAACTATGACTCATCTGTGGCTGAGCCACACATCCCACCAGAACCCAAGCTGCCGTCACCCACATCCCTCCAGCAAGGCTTCAACGGCCTGCACCTCTCTGCAGAGAGGATAATGGACACTAACCGGCTCAAGCGCTCCTTCTCCCTTGACATTAAGTCTGTCTACTCCCCTAACAGTCCACACTGCCCCAGCCTGGCACCCACACACTCTGAAGACGTCCCCAAGCTGTGCAAACTTGACAGCCCAGGAACAGGCACCTCTAACGGTGTCTGCTCTCCCGTCCTAGACAGCCCCAGCTCCTCCGATTCACCATTCCCCTCACCAGGCAGCGGGGGCAGCATAGGAGGTTTGGGGCTCAGTGGAAGTGAAGGAGTCCATCGGTCTGGTTCGTCCTCATCCAGACCCAGGAGAAAAACCAAGCACAGCTGCGGCAGTTCCCCAGTCCACTCCCAACCAAACCAACCTCCACAGTCCCTTAACTTGTTGCTGGACCGCAAGAGCCCCAGCCTGGACGACAACCTAAAGGGCTCCCTGCTCCTCTCACTCCCCTCTGTGCCCACAGTGGGGTCTGGGGCCATGTGGACCAAACACAGAGACACTGTCCAGGCCACCACTCCCGTCACTCCAGTCACCCCAACCACAGATGCTCCCTGGCACTTTGGGGCAGAGGAAGGGGGTGAGGGAGGGATGGAGCTGGGAGGAGGTAATGGAGGCGGAGAGGAGTCCTCGGTAAGGTTCGGTAGCAGCTCGGCGTATGTGGCATTTGGGTGCAGTGAAGGTGTGCGGTTACGAGACAAATCCCAGAGGGAGAAACCTTCAGCACCACAGACACAGAGAGACCACCGGGAATCCACATCGTCATCAACAGTGATGTCCGGCACCTCAAACAACAGTGGGCCTGCATCAGAGAAACAGTTCAAACGGCGCAGCTGTCAGATGGAGTTTGAGGAGGGCATCTCTGAGACGAGGTCCCGAGAAGAACTGGGGAAGATTGGGAAGCAGTCAAGCTTCTCTGGGAGCATGGAGATCATCGAGGTGTCCTGACAGATAATGGACATTATCAGAGCTGTCCCTTGGGGGCAAAAATGGACCTGCTTAGAGGGAGTGCAAGAAGAGGACAAATGAGGTGGAGCAGAAGAGGGTTTTTTGTGCTCCCCTTACAGACAGTGTTAAAGACTCCAACTAAGAGAAGGACACATACAAGCTGAGAGTTAATGTGAAAAGGTTAGCATGCGAACTAGCATTCGCACCTGGACAGACAGAGCCTCAGATGTGGTGCTTGCCAGACCATACCCATCCTGAACTCTTATACACAAATTTGCAGAAAAGTCTGAGGGAGGGGGAGGTAAAGGGGGAGACTGTAGGTACTGAAACTCTTTCTGTTTATGAGCTCTGTCATAGATAAAAAGAAACAACCCAGGGCAAATGTCATGTTGCATCCTTAATATATAGAATTCCCTTATTTTGACAGAGTTCAGACACAAACTGCTTGCCTGTGGTCAAATGTAGTGTGCTTCAGTGGGTGTATAGCTTGTGATTTGAACCAAGCCCCATGTTTCCTCCCAAAGCTTCACCCCAGTGTCAGAGAGCCTCAGAACCTCGCACGGCTATGTCTGCGCCCTTCCCACCGGCTCTGCCTGCTACAGACTCTGCATAACAACGTCAACAACAGTGGTGGACTCCTTAACAGCACCGTCTACCCACATCACCACAGCACAAGGCAGAGAGATCCTACGGACTTGATATAAAGGCGGTACTGCATCCAAACAATGAAGGATCCTCAGCAATTCGTTGATGAAAAGACTGTGACAACGGGCAGTGTTTCCCCCCTTAAAGCACAGTGTGTCCTTCCTGACTTTGGCTCCCTTGTTTCCAGTGTTAACAGTGTGATGGGACTGAGGTTTCTGGATGCTGATGAGGGTTCACTTAATGACCCATCAGCTCCTTCATAGACCCCCTCCAAACCCACTGCTCCCAGTCACCACCTATGGTTACCACTGAGCATGCACCTGAGAGGCTGACTACAGACAGACAAATACTATATATACAATATGAATATATATAGCAATTTTAATGGACTTCTGTTCAGTTATAGTTTTAATTTATTGTATTGGTTCATTCTGGTAATGAGAAATAATATAATGTTTTGTGGATTTATTTCTTTTTTCTTTTGTTGAATTATTATTATTATTATTATTTGCTGTATGGTATTTATGAACACACACTCATACAAATACACGCATTCAACAAATTCAAGCGAGCAATATGTGCAGTTCCTTCTTTGGGGAGAGTGATGTATGGCTTTGAAATGCACTTTTCTGCTTTCTGGTAACAAAGTCCAATTGCCATGCACACCTTGGCAACATGATACTCCGAAAGCCAAGTTTTGCCTCTGCTTTGTATTTGGAGGGCAGCACAGACATCCCACTAATGAGATCTTTAAGAGCAGGATCTCTGTTTTGGCTCAACTACAGTGTGAATTCATGGATTTATCACAAGTGAGGGCTCCAGCATTGACTTAAAAAGACTGTTTTTGTTTAACTGTGTATAGAGGAAGACGGAGTAGCTACACACTCTCTCTCTCTCACTCGTACACAGTGAAGCATTTTCTGCCAGTTTCATGAGGGCTTGCATGACAACAACTATATGCAAACAGGCACACATTCTTTCACTAGTTGGAGATTTAAAGACTCAAACCAAGTGTCCTCTCTGAGCCAGCGCCAGTTCATCATTCACCATTGCGGAGCATCCCACCAAAGCTGAAACCAACACACACACACACATACACACACCCCATACTGTATGCACTTACACTTATATCCACACATGTAAAGCATAGGCCCTACACACACACACCCTTTTGTTCATTCTCAGGGGATCTTTCAGTGAGCCAAGCCCAACACAGGGTACACAGCTGCTGGTACATCAGCACAATGCATGTCCATAAAGCTCCCTCGCTTTCTCTCTCTCTCTCTCTCTGTCATTTTATTTTATTTTTTGTTCTTATTTCTTATTTTCCAAAGCTTTGATAAAAACAGCATAACAAAATGGAAAGAAAAAAATGAGGATCTTCACATCCTGAGGTGAAAGAGATGAAAACTTTGCTCTCCTGGTGCGAGACGGTTATTTATTTATGATGTAAAATGTGTTTATTTTTTTTCCTTTGACCCTTGATTAGCTTTACTCTCTGGCGATCTCTGACTTTTGACCTTATGCTGCTGCAGCTACAGTAAGTTCAGATAGATTCCTATGTTCCCCCGAGGCTCAAGCAACCTCTCCTTCCCTCCGCACCCTCCTCCCTATATTTTTAAGAAATGTTGTTAGAATTATTTATGACATGTAACAAGGATGATGCAGGCTGTCCCATTTGCTAAAATTGTTGTTATTGAATTATTATTATTATTATCATTATTATTATCATTATTATTATTATTATGTTGTGTAAATAGCAACGCATCTAAGAACACTGATGAATTTAGATGAGTTTTTAAAAGAAAATCCTGATACCTTAGGCTGCTTGATGCAAAAATACCTCAGGTTCTATTGAAAGGCTTTTCCTTCCCCTGTACATGTTTTGTGAAAATGAGACAAAAATACAGACATGACAAAATACAAACTCCTCTCTGCTCCTTCTTCTTCTTCTTCTTCTTGTGTGTTCGCATGGGGTCTATAAACAGGGCTGGGAAGGGAATTCCACCGACGGACCGACAACACATTACAACATCCAGAGTCCTGGAGACTCGTTATTGATTTTGTGTTTAACAAACTCCACTCCGACCACACAACACAGCTTCATTGATTTTCTTGTTCTCTCCGGCATTGCCAGTGCCACATGCTTCCATATGCTGGTGAATTATTTAATAGAGGCGATGCATTCAAAATTGCTTTCTAGAAAAACATGCTCATCTTACATGACGTTTAAACGAAGCTGTTGCTTATTGTTTAAGACTGAAACTGGTGTAAGAATGGAAGAAAGTACAGGTAGCAATACTTACCATTCAAAATCATAATTTGAAAAGTATCATCAGCTAAATTTACTTAAATATGAATCTGCACAGGAGTGCGTTAGCTTAGCTTAACCTAGCTTAAGGACAGAAAGCAAAAGGAAGCAAAATTTGCCTACAACACTACTAAAGCTCACAAAATTTGTGTACGTTTTTGTCTAATCTGTTGGAAAATCCAATTCTAACAAAAGAAAATTTGATATTTTTGGAGGGCTGGACAAATCCAAGCTAGCTTTTTCCTTGCCAGTTGCTAAGCTAAGCTAACCTGCTGCAGCTAGTTGTAGAGTCATATTTGCTGTACAGACAGGAGAGCGTTTATTTATTATCTATCTCATAGAAAAAAGGGAAATACCTTTACTTGCTAAAAGTTACAGTAGTTCACTTTGAAGGATGTACTGTAGTTATATTCAAGTACCTTAAAATTGTACTTAGTATTTTACTTGGTTGCAATAATACTTATTTTCCCTAAATTAAAGCTTCAATGAAAATTTTCTACATACAGACGATGATAATATTGAAAAAATCTGAAATATAAAGCAACAGTGGAACAGTTCTTTACATATGTGGAGTTGTTGAGGGGGCCATGGGAGTTTGACCATCTAGTTCACAAGTATTTTTGGACTTGGTAAAATCCTACATGCATGCTCCCTAGGGAACCCTGTTGGGGATACTGCAGGAATACAGCTTACTGGGGCCTTTAAAACGAGCCGCCCGATCCTTGTACCAACCATAGTGGCAGCTGTATTTATATTATTGACACAAGGTCAAACATGTTTCCAGTGGGTCTTAGACTCTGCCAGGGTTGCACCTTGTCTCTAATTCTGTCTGTGAAATCCATGGATAGGATCTCAAGGTGTAGCCTGTGTTAGGAGGGTATCCAGTTTGAGAACCTCAGAGTCTTTAACGGGTGACGTTTCTGTTGGCTACATCAAGCCGGGATCCTCAGGTCACTCTAGGGTGGTTTGCAGAGGAGTGTGAAGTAGCCAGGATGAGAGTCAGCACCTCCAAGCCTGAGGCCATGGTTCTCTGTTGACAATGGATGGATTTCACCCTCTGGGCCCAGGGTGAGTTGCTCTCCCAAGCAATGAAGTTAAACTATCTTGAGATCTCTTCACGAGCGATGGGAAAACAACGTCCAGTATCTTGTACCGGTCTTTTGTGGTGAAGAGGAAGCTGAGGCAGAAGGCAAAGCTCTCAATTTGCTGGTCAATCTATGGTCCAGCCCTCACCTATGTTTACAGGGTCTGGGTATTGTCAGGAAGAATGAGGTCGTGGAAACAAGCAACCAGAATGAGTTTCCTCCATTGGGTGGCTGTGCTCAGCCCCAGAGATAGGGTGATGAGTTTGGACATTTGGAGGGTGCAGAGTTGCTGCTCCATCTTTTGCAGGTTTTCTGGGCACATTCAACTGGAGGGATTGCATATCTCACCTGGCCTGGGAACACCTTGGGATCCTTCGCGAGCGACTGGAAAAAGCATTGCTGGGGAGAGGAACATCTGGTATACTCTGCTTAGCTGGCTGTTACCCCAGCCCAACCGCAGAGAAAAAGAAGAAAATTCACGGATGGTGTAAAGATGAGGGTTTCTGACTGTTCATTCACAACTAAAGAAAATATGCAAGTACACAAACGTGACTTGAATGTGCCTTAATCAATGATACTTTCCCATACAGTTGAACAGACCTGAGGCACACCTTCACAGGACAGACAGATGTGAAAAACGACACACTCACAGAGCTTTTATTAGGAACACCTGCGCAACTGAACGCTATCCAATAAAACAGCTGTGCCATGAATCACACTTCTATCAAGGTTACTTCCGTTTTTGGTTGCTATTGTTAGAAATGTTCTGATGTAGACTGCAATATATTGAGAAATGTTCATAATATTTTGTCCACATCAGTATTTAGAAAATGTTGACGCTTAATAGAAGTAGTATTTAAGGCAGAGTTGTTGTGTTGGATTGTATCAGATTGCACAGGTGTTGCTCAGTATATGTAGATACACGCATGTCTGAAAAAAACACAGAAGGAACCTCTTCGCCACGCCTCTGAAGAACGTCACCCTGTCGTTCCCTATTTTCTTCCAGATTGACTCATTGTCTGGCATTATCCTTCTAGCTTCCTCTTCTCACTCCCAACACACACACATAAGTTTTCAGGTCTTCACCCGCCCGCTCCACCTTCTTCCTTATCCGACTGTGGGCCGACTGGCGAGGGCGCGGTGTTTGCCAATGATGTGATGTGTTTGAACAGTGCTTACCTCCAGGGGATGAGAGAAAGAGATGAGGTAGTGGTGTGTGTGTGTGTTTGTGTGAGAAAGAGAAAGACAAAGAGAGGTATTTGCCCTCAGAGGATATAGTGTACACCGATGTTACAAAAAACAGCGTCCAAATCCAGCGGGGGGCCAGTTCACTGCAGCCCCTCAATGGGGGCTTGACTACAAAGGCAGTTTTGGTTTCATGATGTCATGGTGGAATTTCACCTCGTGCAATCAAACAACATCTCTCGGCAAACAAAAGCATCACATCACTCCCAAAGCCCCGCCGTTTGGTTTAATCTAGGCCGAACAACCAGTGTGTTGTTCCGGGGCTGATGAGTGAGGTGAGGAGGAGCAAAGAAGATGAAGCAAATCCTTTTCAGCACACACAAACGCACAAGCAACATGCAAAACCAGATGGCCCTTAGCCTTTTTCACCGAGCACAATGCCGTCTTAATGAGCGTTTCACCGTGACCAATAGGAGACAGGCAGAGGTAATGGCATTACCAGCGTCTCCAGCTGAGTCCTTCTGCTTTTCTTGTGTGCGTGTCTGTATTTTATGGCCATCATGGGAATTCCCCCTGACAAGACCACCATAGTTATGAAATACATTCATTCTGCCTGCCCTGAGCATCCTGCCTGAGATGCTGGTGTGTGTATTTATCACCTGGATCATAACAGATAATCCTTTCGCAATATGCTTCCTCGGTATGTGTGTGTGTGTGTGTTTGTTTTTCAAGGTGCCCTCGGCTCGTATTATATGGATCTGCATCTCGGGTAACCTGCCGTGTCTACAGTCTTTCCTCGGTTGTGCTGCAGTCTGCACTTCTCTGCAGGTTTCCTGTTGCCAATGTTCAGGGCCCTGAAATAGCTTAGCGATCAATTTTTTCAAAGCTCCATTTATATTTTAACTTCATTCAGTAGTTCTATACCTCACATGTTGTTTGTTTGGTAAAACAAATCTAAGGGAGGGTCAAGGCCAGACAGTCAGCATGAAAGAATGCAGATGTGTGCAAGTGTGTGTGTGTCTAGACGTGGGATACATGCCTGTGTGTGCATTCATTGACAATATTTTGCATGCATGTGAGATGACTGTACATGGATCTGTGTATATATGATTGTGTGATGCATATACAGGCAGATGATGAGGGGGAAAACCAACCAATGAAGTGTGTTGGATTGTGTAGTGAACGCAACAGTCTGCATCAGTCTTCTTGAGTTATGATGACTTACTAATGCAATTATAACCACCACATTACAATGACTCATGGGAGTTAGCTTTTCCTCTACTTAACCATCTTAAGCATCTGGAATTGTCCAGGCGTGTTAGGATAGGAAAGGGGAAAAAATGACGTCATAAAGCCAATTTCATTAAGTTACCTCAACTTGAATTTAGTTTTAAAACAGCTGAATCAATTAATTTGAGTTTAAAATGCACACAATATGAAGATAAGTGTATGTGAATGGTAAGTAAACCAATATTTCTTTTCATCTTGCAACCGTGCATTTAATTAAGTGGTCGGTACAGGTCCTTTGAATTACTTTTAAAAGTGTTTGTGGAGTTTGTATTCCATGTACTTGTGGGTTTCTCCTGAGGGGCCCTGTTTTCTTCAACCATCAAAAGCACATC
This sequence comes from Dascyllus trimaculatus, assembly GCA_024666655.1. Classification (NCBI taxonomy): domain Eukaryota; kingdom Metazoa; phylum Chordata; class Actinopteri; family Pomacentridae; genus Dascyllus; species Dascyllus trimaculatus. The sequence continues at coordinate 13,204,932 of CM045448.1, read as the reverse complement.
AGGTTAATTCTCCAAAGTAAGTAAGTAAAGTTAAGATGAGTTAAATGGACAGAGCAAAGGGTAACTTAACAGCTTTGTCTCTGATATTATGCAGATGCACCAGACAATAGAAACACAGATAAACTGAAAACTTATTAAAATCCGACACAGTTTATTCTCCGTGTGACAGAAGTCAGGCGCGTTTTCCCACATAGAAGAGGACGATCAGACATGTGGATAAGGTGCTCGCGTGGCACGGCATTGTGGTTTCTGTTGGAGGGCTCTGGCTAGCATCTCCAGAGTTCTAAAATCAGGATGTGGAGTTTCTGTGTGCAGCACATACAGGGACCGGAATATTCAAGAAACCCAGTCATTAATCAAGAATACTGATGATGTTAAATCATGTTTGGACTGCAGTCGTCTTTTCTTTAAAATAGATCGCCCAAGTCCCTGCAACTGCTGGAGGGATGGACACCATTCCTCCAGGTGTTTTTGATGTATCTTGCAGAAGTGCACTGTTTGACTCTTAAGTCCAAATTAATTTTAGATTGAGATCTGATGACTTTGAAGGCAGTAATGTGCGGTCATGCTATTTTTACACTCACCAAACCGTTTGTGCCCCATATGGAGGCATCTGCATTTGTTTCTGCATGTTTGTATGAATGTCTGCAGCTTGTCTGTGTGTTTGGGATGCGTGTGAAAGTCCCTTCCTGAGTGCAACAAACAGCACTGTTTTTCTTATAACAGAAAGATTAATGAAATTGTAACTCAGCGTTTGTATAAGTGCATGAATGTATGTTGCATAATATTATGTGTCAGCGAGCATGTGTGTGTCTGTGTGAGAGTGTTGCAGTGTGTATCCTCCCTCTCACGGTGGCTGATGGGTACCAGACCTACGCTGAGGGGCTGCCTGGCGCCTTGTCCCAGGCCTTCTATATGGAAACAGTTAGGAACCGTTACGTCAGCAGAGCTACGGCACTCTTTCCCCACTTTTCCACTCGCACACATCCAGAGTGGGCTCACACGCGCACACATATTTTCATAGAACATGCCCACTTTCTCTTCCTCCCTTTCTTCTCCATGCACGGCTTCTCTTTTTTTTCGCGCACTTTAATCTCAAACACACACTCATTACATGCGTTTGTTGCTCGAAAGTTGCGTCAGCGCAGCATTCCGCACTTTTCCACGCGTCACTAAGGATGGCTGACTCCAAACAGCATTTCTTGCCCTTTTTTTCCCATGGAAAACTCTTGTCCTTATATAACCCTGAAGTCTGGCAGCCTGCTCGTCCTACTATTTCTCTCTCTGTCTGACTCCCTCTCTCTAACCTTTCTCTCATCCCTATCCATCTCTCACGCAAGCGGGCAAAAAGTAGAGTTCTGTGCGTTGGGCAGACTGTGGTAGTTCCCTTCTATTCATGCCAGGCCTTTGCTACAAACATATGTGTCCAATATTCTCTTCCTGCTGCTGCCCCCGTGCACTCATAAGTGCATTCATGAGTCCATCTTCATTTCTGCATGACTTACAGCTCACCGCAGTGAAATGAGCTAAATAAATGAATGCAGAGAGATCATTCGTGCGTTTTCTACAGCTACAGATGAGTGTGTCTGTGAGGCCTGTGGTGGAGAGGAATCCCTGACTGGCTCTGAGGCTCAGCAGGCCTCAGGTAATCCAGCTTAATGCAGTTAGTGTTGTCATGGCCACCTGTGTGTTACACACCACAGCATTACAGCAAGACAAGAGGGGGTGTCTAGACTGGCAAATCACTGGAAAACAAAGAAAGGCTGTGAGGGGCACTGAGCTGTCTGGAGCCTTTTTTATATGAACATCAAGCAAAGTGCTCAGAGAAATGGGTCATAGGACCAACCAGGTGGATGCCTCCTATAAAGACAGGTTCAATGTCATTGCTGTCTATAAAGGAGCTGGAGTATGTTTGAGCGATCAGGGGTTTTGATTTGTGCACAGAGCAGCAGCAGAAAGCAGACAGACGCTCCTTCTGATTACTCAAGCAGGTGTTGTGTAACTGACTGCTGCCACCTACTGCTGGCTCCCAGTCGGAATCAACAGCTCCGCTTTGTCCCCTGACAGCAAGGTGAGAAGCGATCAATACTTTTGTTCCACGGGCGAAGCCAGCAGCAGATTGAATGTACATCAGCCAGTCAGGCCTCAGGTTTCGCTTAGCTTCTTCTTTCAGGAACGACTCTGAACGAGAGAGAAGGGAAAGTGTATCTTCACCTCCCCTCCATTGGCTGCATGTTCAACCAGGCAGCCCCTCGTCACTGTGAATGACTGTGTGTATGTGCGTCCAAAGTGCTGACTAAAGCAGCTGCTGGTGCTGACATCTGTCTCTGTCTTTTCTAATGGTGGAACAAACTGCAACTCTCTCTCTCTCTTTCACCGCATCAGCCCCATCAGCACTCTCTGCCCAGGTCCAAACCCCATCAGCACACACACACTCTGTTTCTGCTACGGTAGCAACACACAGCACACAGCAGCACATATCCCATATCCCAGCATCTGCACCTCCACAGCCCACATCCTGGACCACCTCTGAAGAGGACAGTGTTTCAGGTGGTACCACTGAGTTCACACACAGCCTCATCTCTGTGAAAGGCAGGGTGAAAAGTTGACTAAGTAATTTTTGAATCAACTGTTTGTAGGAAAAGCCAGTTATAATTGCCCCTTCACAGTATTTCCATTGATGTCTAACTATGGTGTTACTTTCTTTTGTTACTTTAAATTAAATGAAATCCTTTGAAGCAGTCAGTTGTGAACTATTTAAAACTTTATATCTTTATTCATCTTGAGATTTTTACTTGCAGCGTCACAGGTGCTGAGGCAAAACCCTGCCAAAATTTCAGAATAAAAGTTTTATTCTGAAAAGGTGCAGCACCCAAGATTTTTTAAAAGTATTTTCTGAGTCCTAATTTTTTTTTCATCCTCTAGTTTTACTAATTTTCTGGTTTCTGATGTCACAGGATTCTTGTTTTCAATTCAAAATCAGTTCTTACAATGAATATTATCTAAAAATGATATAATGAAGGATCAAATTAGGCTATAAAACATAACAATACATGGTTTTCCATTGCGTCCCGGTTAGGACGCCTGGGATCTTTCTGTGTGGAGTTTGCATGTTCTCCCTGTTCAGCGTGGGTTCTCACCAGGTACTCCGGCTTCCTCCCACAGTCCAAAAACATGCCGAGGTTAACTGATTATTCTAAATTGTCCGTAGGTGTGAATGAGAGTGTGTTTGTTTGTCTCCATATATAGCCCTGTGATAGGCTGGCGTCCTGTCCAGGGTGTCCCCTGCCTTCACCCTGAGTCGACTGGGATAGGCTCCAGTCCCCCCGTGACCCTACAGAGGATTAAGCGGTGTATAGATAATGGATGGATGGTTTTCCATTGCCAGAATCCATGGCAGAGACAAGGTGACACAACAGTAACAGCCTCCTTGTCGAGTGTGTCCACTAGTTACTGGATGTAACTACAGTTCTGTGAGTACGAAGGAAATAGACCAACAGAGCTTTGCCATGTTAGCCTGTTTGGTCAATAGCACCTCAAAGATGGATGGTGTTAGAGAGGAGAAGGGTGCGAAAGAGGAGAACAAAAATGGTGCTTGTTCTCTTCTCTGAATTTTTTTTTAAATTTTTGGGGAGCTTTTTCCAGTTTTACTCATAGAGGTAGAGACAGAGTGAAAGGGGGTAGAGAGGAGAAAGAAACATGCAGCAAAGGGTCACGAGCAGGACTTGAACTCACAGCCGCTGCTGGCGACCTGCACTGACATGGTAGCGCCTTAACTCAGCGAGCTACACGGTGGCCCCCTCTTTTCTGAGTTTAACCAATAAGTGTCGACTCACACAACAGCTCTTCAGGGTTGCAACCTTACACTGTGGTATTTTTTCCTTCCCGAAAACTGTGCTGAAAGAGGTTCTAAAGTGATATTTCTTCCGGTGGATCATACTTAAAGGTTTGGTTCACCCTGAAACAGCCTGTTAGTTCTTGCACTGCAACTTTAAAATTGCCATATAGGCGAACATAACAAGCCCTCCATTGTTCTATATCCTACATGCTCATAGAACTGGAGTTAAGTCCACTAACTACTATTCATCATTGTTTTGTTGCACTCTGAGTTTACGTCACAGACCTGAAAGAACCACTTAGAAGGTCATTCCTGTAAAATTTGGCACCACCTCACGTCTGCCCCAAATTCCTGCAGTGGAAAAGCACCTAATGTGGTTTAGATGCTCATTTGGTGGCCACACAGCATCTACAAAACAACTTTTAGAGGTGTTTTGTAAACACAATTCATGCTGTGACTATTATGTTTGTATCGAGACAGCACCGTACAATTATGTTGTTTGGTGGAAATGGCTATTTTCACTCAGACAGCATGAAAGGGATGATAATATTTATGTGTATTCTGTGTTTTCTGTTGATTGTGTAGGCAAATAAACAAAAAAAATCCACTTCTACTGTAAACACTTGTCCATAATTAGGTCCATTGTTTGGTTCGACAATCACAGACACATGATGACTTGTATGTTGCGAAGACAAAAGGCTGAATCTCTCAAAGGCGGCCTGCTCGTCGCTGACACACAGCGTCTGTGGCTGCTGCTCTGTTATCATTTCTCCTCTCTGTGCCCATGACCTCAGAGCCACATGCAAGCTATTTCTGTTGAGTTGCTTCTGGCTGAAAATGACTTCATGTCTGATTTGCTTGAAACAGAAAAAGGGAGGGGGGGCCGGCATCAGTGTGTTCATGGAAAATGTACCGCATTAAAACGGCATGCGTTGACTTATTCTGCAGACTAGTTAGTTTGGGTTCGATGCACCAGAGGCAAGACTGTGCAGCAAGTGCAGCTCCTCTAGTACAACTTTCCCATTTTTTTTGAAAATCCCTAATGGTTTCCAGCGTATTTGGTCAACCAAGCAGTCTAGCTTTCACTTCACTTGGTGTAAAAAAAATCACAACAACAACAACGACACAGCTTACTCTCCACCTGCAGGCTCAAATCCATCCTGTGCTTCCCCCTCCACCCGCTGTTCGTCTCTCTAGGATGGGAGCACTGGAGCCAGGTAGGTCTGCAGACATGAGTAATGTGGCTAAGACTGACTCATACACCAAGACATCAGCCGTCAGTGTGGAGCCAGCAATGACACAAGCGTAAGAGCACACACACACACACACACACACACACACAAATATTATACACTGAATCGACACACAGGCAGCTAGACTTGGCGGTGCCGATGATCTGAAACCCAGTCATGCAAGTAGCCTTTTTATCATCACTTTATATTATATGATCATTATTGAGAAACTGGAAATTAATCCATCAGCGATGAGATCAGACTGCTGACAGTAAACATGTATTTGACACAAACACACACACACACACCAGCCTGAAGGGTTGTTTGTGCACCTATATGCTATTTTTGAGCATAAATATGTCATTAGTTGTATTATTAGTGGTTCAAAGACAAATTACTTCAAAGTTCTTCCAGTTTCTTTAATTATGTTACACGTGTGTTTCCTTTGGACTCAAAATTCCCTTTGATTGTCTTGTTTAAAGTAATACAAATAAAGTTTTGGACTCAAACACTTCCAATCAAAACATGCTTTTAGTGCTATGTAGAAAAAAATGTCCTGTTAAATCTAAAAAACAAGAGTCCCATCTAGTTACTGTGTAATTTATGTAAACACACATATGCACACACTCCTCATTGCATCTATTAAACATTTATTATTCATGCAAGAGTAATGTGAGGTGTCTCCGTTTTAATGCCTCCTAATGGCTTTTTGAGTTACCGCTGCCAGCTATGAATAAATCATATCAGTCACGGTGCAGCCAATGCCTCACTCACCCTGCAGCACTGAGCTCATCTATAGGTATGTGGCGTGTGTTTGGTTTTCACAGTATGTCTAATCTTTGTCTGATCCAAAAAAAAAAAAAACTTTTAGAGAAGATTTAGAGAAAGAAAAGGCCTGAGGTCCTCCTTTTTTCAGCAAATGTGTAATTTGTGCTCTGCTGCCACTGCAGAAAAGATTTCACTACATACTGGGCTCAGTAAAATTGCCATTATAGTTAAATCATAGAAATGTGTTGTCATGTTTTGTGTTTTGCTGTAAAGAGACACAATTTTCAATTAGCTACAGCAGCTGCACCATTGACTGTATATAAAGTTGGATGGACCCTCCGTGACGTCACCCATAAATCTCCTGATAAGTGGCTTGGAAGTTAGGTGTGGTTGTTTCGTTCATTGCCTCCTTGGCGGTGCCTGACTCCACCTAACTCCTGCCTAATCCAAAAAAGATGGATTGTGAGTGGATTTGATGCAGGCTATGCAAACATCCCTGAGCCATGGACTGTCTTATGTCAGTCAAAGCTGCCATGTCCTTAATTATGCATAACTTTATGCCCTAATGCATTTAAAATGGATGAGATATGTAAAAATGTGTCCCCAGTACTGTTAGCATGAACGAGGAAATCAGCTGTATAGACCACAGCTGTTAGTTGTACCGGGCTATAAACATGTTTATTTCTGCCCTAAAGTTGGGCCTTTTAACATGGGACTCTATGGGGACTGAGTCGTCCCCAAGTGGCCATTGGAGGAACTGCAGTTTTTGACACTTCAAGATAATAAAGAAAAGGCGACACAATATCTACACAACAATATTCCCTTTGTGAGGCTTATGACGCCTAATTTTTGCCGAGTGTCTCACTGTGATTTAAGACAAAAGGACAAAAGATGTCTTTTGTCACAGCAGGAAAGGGACAGGTATAAACAATAAGAGCTACCAGCGACTAGCGTTGTGCATACCTGCTCTTAGATTAAGCCATTGCAACACTGCAACTGTATTTAAAGGTGCAATATTTTGTCTGCTTCCTTTACATAAGATAAAGCTTATAATAAACCCCAAACAAGGTCAAAGTTAATCAAAAGTTTCCATCAGTCTCGCCTGAAATTGAACCTAACAAACTGTTGGATTGCATTACACTGTATAGTTGTTGTTTTTATTGCATCCACTGACTGTATCTCCCATTATAGACGGGGGGAACTGACGCAGATCTGTCTCCCGTGCACTGCGCTGGCTGGGATGATGTGGAATGGGAACATATCGACCCCCTGGATGGCTCAGTATCGACGGGTGGATGGATTTCAGGAAGTGACCTTGGCTAACTCAGACGAGCACCTGACCAGAGCCCGGCTCATTTTCCCACAGAGCACATCTCTGGCACCAGCTGCCTCTCTGAAATCACACTGCGGAGTTATGCGCCTGCAAGAGGTAAACACCGTTCACCGGACCGAGCTGAGGTCACTGCAGACTGATCTTCTGCGGTCGTCCTGAAATGTTGCCATGAATTTGGTAATGGGAGTGTGTCAGCTCTGGGTGTCAAAAACAATTCATAGAGAGGATTTGAGAGTGGATTATAGGTCTTAGCTGCTCATAAGTAAAGAAATGACTAGCAGTGCACCAATATGATATACTGACTCAGTATCTGCATTAATACTGAACCACAAGTCACTTTGCCTTGATAAAAGTCAAAATGTGTTACTACATGCAGATTTTTTCATTTTAATTTGGCATGGAATACTTAAAATCCCAGTGTCTCCATCCCAGTTAACTGAGGGTGAACTGAATTTTGCATCTTGCATTCCAAAAACAATGCCCCCACTATTCTGGATAATCCCCAGAATGCACTTGGAGAAGACTTTGGGGGGACTATTTCTTCAACAGGAAGAAGTTTGGATGAAAACTACTTAGAAAATGTTTAAACAGCTTCCATCATTTTAATTATCCGGAGTAACAGGAGTATTGTTTCTGTTCAGAGATGGTGCTGCTGGTATTTCTTTTAATTAACTTTCAAATCCTGTGAGCGCCACAAATGAAAGCCCATTAACTTCCATTGTTTTGGGAGTGGAGACTGAAATCTCAGAACAGGACAACTCAAACTAATAGTGTCTGCACCAAGTAAATAAACAGACGCTTTGGAATGAATTTGTCAAGCAGAGCAAATCAAGTTGTGAAGGTATAAACACAAAAATAAATATATTTTAATAATGGATTTAAAGCTGAGGTAGGCTGATTTTTTGGGGGGGATCCTTGTACAAAAACTCCAAATGAGCCTTTTGATATACACAGATCAGGCTTAATGTTATGACTATCTGCCTAATATTGTGTTGGTCCGCCTTATGTGCTCAAAAATGCTCTGAACCATTGGGCATGGACAAGAAGACCTCTCAGGGTGTTCTGTTGGGTCTGGAACCAGGATGTTGGCACTGGATCCTTTGGGTACTCTGGCTTGTGCAGTGGAGCCTCTGTCAATCAGACTTGTTCCACTGCATCCTGTTGATGCTTGATCAGAATCGGCTGTAGGAAGTTTGGAGGTCAAATCAACATCATGTTACTCAACATGTTCCTGATTGATTGATGTTTTTTCCATGTGGTGGGGTGCATTTTCCTGCGGGGGTAGGCCAGTGACATTTGGGATTTCCATTTGCATGAGGGAGTGTGTTTGTTGTGGGACAATGTTTATTTGGGTGTCTAAGTCTCATCAACACGGATGTCAAAATCCAAGGTTTTCCAGCAGAACACCACATAGTACCAATGTGATCAATGTTATTCACTTCACCTGTCAGTGGTCATGATGTTGTGGCTGATTGATGTATTGCAGTACAAGTGATCTGAGGGTAAATCTAGACTTCTACGCCTTCTTCAGGCTTTAGAAAATCTAACCTATACTGGGAAACACCAGCCAATCACAGGGTTGTGAACCCAGATCAAGCAAGCAAGAAAGTCCACAGGAGGTAAAGAATGTGGTGGCGCAATGGGATAAACAGAGTGGGGTTTGAATCTTGTTAAGACATAAGTCAATGCTGACTTTTAGCTTGACTGTTTTTGCACTTATGGGGCTTGTCTGGGGAGAGTTTTCTAGGAGAGGGAGGAGGTGCAGGAGGAAGGCTGTATTTTCAATTTCTACATGTGTTAATTTAGTGTTTTTCAGATTTCTGCCTATTGCAGCTTTAAGTTTGATCATCTTAAGCTTTTATTTTACTTTTAAAGGCCTGCGGTTACTAAATGAAAATACATTGTTTTGCAATTTTAGGTAACCAGCCTAATTATCTGTTGTTACTTTTTCACTGTCATCACAGTGTTAACGTAGGGGGCGGCCCAGTGGAGCAGTGGCCATAACTGGTCAGCTGGGGCCTTTCTGTGTGGAGTACCTGTCATTGTGTGGGTTTCCTTGCACAGCCCAAAAACATGCATAGTTGGTTAATTGGCAGTTGTAAATTGGCTGTAGGTGTGAGCACGCATAGTTGTCTGTGTCTCTGTATTAGCTCTGTGATGGACTGGAATAGGCTCCAAAGCTCTGTGCCCCTCTGTAGAATAAAGCAGGTATAGATAATACATGGATGAATGTGTATTTAATTTCCTTTACTCATATAGGAGTATTATTAGAGTGAAAAACAACTCCTGCCACAGATCCTGGACCAGCTGATTCCTCCAGTAATTACCCCACCACTGCATTAGAAATAACTGTAGACACAAGTCAGGTGTCAAGAAACATCCTACACCGCCCCTGCGTGGACATTAATGGAATTACACCAGGTTTAAACATGGCTACTAGCATCCTGTCAATCATCACAGTAACTCCGCCTCCCAGTGATTCGATTGGTTGACAGCAGGGCGCTGGAGCGTCAACGAGCCAATCATGTGTCTCTGCCTCCTGTTAACAGGGCTCCTGTTCTGAATGCCCCCTCTGTCGCCTGTGTGATACTGTTATTTATAGATGCTGGAGGATGCATAGAGCACCATGGCAGAGGAAAGGAAAGGAGGAGGTACGGAGGGAGGGTGAGACAGACAGAGGATGATGATGATGATGGTGATGATGGTGCTATACGTCTGGATCTAATGATCTCTCAGACACAGATAGAGGAGAGGAGGCCAGTCATTTTCTCAGGGCAAAGTGCATATTGATCCCATGATCTTTTCAAACGGCATGTGTTTGATTGATGCTTCTCTGTAAGAGGAAAATGGAGATTAAGGAGAGGAGGGAATGGAAAAAAGGGAGGGTTCTATTAAAAGCTGTATAAAGCAAAAAGGCAAGGGTCGTGGCTGAGGCTGGGGAATGATGAGTTTTGTGATTAAACATGTTTCTGCCCCAAATCAAAATTTAAAAATGGTAAATGATAATATCCACCAATATCTTGCACAAACTTGGTGCTGCAGCCGAGAATTGCCTTTATTACAGATGAAACGGTAAACAGTGCTTTCAGCTCATCCCATCAAAGATAAAATTACAAATTCCATACAAGATAAAAGTATAAAATAACAGAAAATAGCGGAAAATGCCCATCACAGCTTCCCAGTTCAGTTTTTCATTATATAAAACAGAGAATAACAGCAAACACTCACTGAAACCAGCCCTGTTTTGCAATTTTGCTCCACAAATGACTTAAACTATAAGGACTTAATTAAGACTATTTCTTTATATACAAAGTGGCTGATGAAGTGGCATAAAAACAGTGAGACCAGTGAGGAAAAACAAGTTGAATTTTGCATTCTAATTGAATGAATGAATGAATGAATGAGTGATTATAAATTGGACAGATCTGCTTCACATATTGTTTAGGTTCCCATTTTGCCACATTGTGATCTTGGGCTTTTTGTTGTGTTCCTCGACCTGTTCCTGAGCAGTTTTTGCAGTGTGCTCGGTCTGCAAGTACATTTAAACTGGTGGCACATGTCAAGGTAACATCCTCATGAATGCCAGGGCCCAAAGGTTTCCCAGCAGAACATCGTGCTGTACCAAGATGATCGATTTTATTTACTTCACCCTTCAGTGGTTTTAATGCTGTGACTGATCAGCGTAACTTTAGACGCTAAAGTGGTTGAAATGCACAAGAGAAGTATCCCTGCACATAAAACTCAGTTTCTCCTGTGTGGGGAGAGTCTGTTTCTTGGCGCCAGTGAGGTAGTAAAGCTGATAGTATATAACAATTTAGCCAGTGATACATTGCTCATTACTGTAACTGCCCTGCCCGCACAGGTTCACGGTGAAGGGTCGATGTACATGAGTACCACTCTGCTGCTGAGACTTATGGCCTCTAGTGACATTCCTCATGGTTTAACTTGAAGAGTTCTTTCTATTACATATGTTATAGTGATGAAAACAGAAGGGTAACTGCACATTTTTCTGCAGAACCTGAGATCTAATTGGCTCTGGCTCTCTATCTAGCCCCAAAGCCTCTGTAGGTTAGTTATTTTGTGGTAAAAAAAAGTGCACCGATTACAACTAAATTCAGGAATATGTGCACATGAACACAATAAAAACTAAAAAAATAACACTCTTTTAATTAGATTTCATCACACAGGCCTTCTAGTCTGTAAGAAGGAGGCACAACATTACTGTAACTAGTGATGCAGGACACAAATTTGTTAATACTGCAATTTAATGGTGCAAATATCCAAACAATTTTGACGAAGTAAAACAAATTTCCCTTTGGGTAATTTAGTTTTAGTATTAGTTTGGACCAAAATCTTAATTTCTACATTTTCTAATGTCATGAAAGAGTAAAGACACACAATGAAGCACACCCTGTGTTGGCAAAATTATCAGGTGAGGTTTTCTTTATGGCATCTGGTTCTCCTCCGAATAATTTATTATTATAATTATTATTTAAAAATAAACATTTTAACTATTTTTGGGAGGGCCAGACATGTGAAAGTATGTAGAATTTCACAAAACTTTGAAAAATGGGAGAAAAATGGGGGGAAATGTGTTTTTTAACTATTAAATTAGTCCATACATTTACCCTGATCCTCAAGTTTGTAACCAATAACCTGGAATAAGGTGACAAGTGTCGAAATGAAATAGCTGTCAGCAGCAGGTGTAGTGATCTTCTCATTAAATTATGACAGTGTGTGAATATGGATGTCTGTGTCTAACGTAGGAGCAGAAAATTAACCGATTTTTACCTTTTTCACCCCTTAATTTACCGACTACATATCCCATTGCATCTCTGGTCACACGCATTTTACGCACAGGACAGACAGAGTGGGTCGGGTCTGTGTTTACTTCCGGACTCCGATTTAGACTTCGCTCAGAAAGCAGCAGCTCCAGTGGAGGTTCAGGCTGGCAGCTAGCGCGGCAGCCATACAAGGCTTCATGACAGAGGTTACCGGGTTGACCAGCGCACATCTCCGCAGTCGAAGCCCCGCTCGGCGCCCCCTGCACACTGGACAACCGCGACTCCAGGCGGACCCCCTGCACACCGCTGCCCCGCTCGCCTCCGTTGCTCAAAGTCACTCAATGCTGCACTCCAGCTACCAGCTACGAGACTGATCTGACTGCCACTTCATGATCCGAGCTAGCTGGGGATCAAAACAAGGACAATCGCTCAAAGTTTAAGCGGCGTCCGCGTCTGACCGGCCGGGATCCAGCAGCTGGGAGAGAGACGGGCCCCGGGGAGAGCGACAGGACTCGGGTGCCAAGCAGCAGCCAGGGTAGCGAGGGTGGTGGCTGGATAAACTCGGGGGTTGCCTCCAGCTCCTGGTGGATTTATCCCCTGCCAGCTAACGTTAGCTTAAGCTAGCTACAAACAGCACCATGGATTGGTTAATGGGGTGAGTATAGACAGCTAACTTGCCTAGCTAGCTCCTATGACAGGTCAACTGCGCAGTCTTTCCGATGCCGCCTGCAAATTTTACTTCTCGGTAGCTGACACCACTGGAGTCGGCATTAGACAGGTGCACTGTCGCGTTGAATGCTGTCACATTTCCACTCAAACGCGCAAATGTAGCTGGGAGCGTGTAGCATGTTGCCTAGCTTAGCTTCGCGGCTGCTAGCTCGGTAGCGAAGCTGGCGAACCGTCTCATCCCACAACGGTTAACCAGCCTCATGATAACCAGGGCCAGGCGCTGTTTATTCGGCCTGCGGATAACCAGGCGAGGATGGCAGCGCTCAGGCGAAGTCGTGATGGTACCTCAGGTCATTTATTGTAATGATTAACTCGGTAATGGGCTAACGTTAGCAGCCTGTCAGTCGTGCTAACGCGGCTATGACCGGTTACAGTTTATTTCTCGTGCAAGGTGCGCTGGCCGCTGTGACGGGAGTTAGCGGTCATGCTAACTCACCAAGTGTGCAACCTTTTAGGATACCACACAGCTTCTGGTGGCACTGGTGGTAGAATATCCAACTCCCACACTTGTGAACAGGTACCTTGCTGCAGGGTATACAAACTGAAGCACAATATGTAGGTTGTTGCACGGTGGTTCAAAGGTGCTTTTAAGAAGCTTTGTGATAAAGCATCACCTTACTGAACTTGGTGATGCTTTATTTTTAGCTTGGGGCTGTCCAAGTCATGGGTTTTGACTGAGAGCTCGTGATCAGTGCTGGGTACATCTCTCTCAGTGTGACACCTGCTATACAGCCAAAGTTCAAAGCCATGATCATTGTGTTTGGGGATTAATCCAGGACAGCAGCCCAGCCCACTGTTGAAGATTTCTTGTCTTGCATTTCCTTATTTATTTGACATGCAAATTTTAAGGCACTTGATTGTCTGGTCAGAAACCCCAAGTCACGTTTGCCTATAAACAAAAGAGCAGCATCATGAAGCTACTGTCCAGTGTGTGCTTGCAACTTCTGTGTAATATTCGAAAATGAAACCCAGTAGGAGTCTTATCACAATCACAATTTAGATTGAAGTGCATCGCTGTGAGGTTTTTCTTTTCTGCTGACTGGTTATCAGGTTGGCTAGCTGCAGCACTTTAAACGCAGATCAGTGCTGAGAAAAGGGTGGAGGCCCGTTGTCAAGGGTGTTTCTTCACATCTTGACGGTCTGGCAGATAGATAACAATTCTGTCTGCCTGCCGATATCCCAAACATGAATACTGGTATTGTCTGGCCTATTACCTCTGCCAAGGAGGTTTTGTGGTTTTTGTCCAACTGGTCTGGCTGTCTGTCAAATAGTTTGCAGGATATCTGAGGAACTAATTTGCCAGCTTCAATGAAATTTGATAGATGGTTAACCTGCTGCCAGGAAGGTTTTATTCAGAGAGCACCACCTTATTGTCACTTCGTTAAACTGCTCCCACTCATATCAGATGAACTGGAAGTTTGTAGGTCTGCTTGAACACGTATCTATCTCCGTCTTAGGTGTTTACACCCACACACATTTTCCGTCAGGTTTAGAAAGCATCTTTCTGTCCAAAATATCACCCATTCTTGGTAAATAGGTCAATTGTATGAAGCTGAATAGTGTTTTTCTGTGCATATCCTGCCTGGAACAAACTGAGAGGACTGGAGATGTTCACTCTCTGTTTTTGCTCCTTTTGACACTGTTTTGTTCCTGGTTTTGCTAACTGGTTCTTGCAGTGACTTGTCTTGAGTTACATCACTTCTTTCAGTTGCAAACGTGATTTATAGGTTTTTAACCTCCTCCTCCATTTCACCCGACAGAAAATAATAATTTTTGTCCCAACAGTTGGTGCTGTCAGACCTGAACTGGTTTGCTCAGTGATCTGTTAGGAATTCAAGAGCAACACCCAGTTGTGGCTTGGTGTTGGAGAAGATGAGGAGAGGGAAGAACTTTGTACGAGTGACGGAGAAGGCCTCTTCCTGCTTGTTTGTCGGGCTCATCACAAATGTCATTAAATTCTCCATCTTTGGAAAGTTGACGAGTCTGTATTGCAGAGTGACACCCTTTAAATAAGTCTGTGTCATTTCCTAAAAGCTGTCAGAGAAAAACGAGTCATGCCTATTTCTGACAAGTGAAACAGGATGTCTACAGAGTGTAACTGCTGTCAGGGCTCTCTGTTAAACTGTCTTTCTCGCCTGCTGAGAGTTCGTGTTTACCTGCATGTTAAAGGGGCACTCTGTATATATTGTATGCATGCGGGCAAGGTGTGTATGTGAGCTGAATGCATTGGAAGTGAGCAGGAATGCGTCCAGAGTGGAGTCCATGAATGAGTTAACCAAGCGTGTAATCACTCTGAATACCGACCCACGGTGTAGAACGCCACGGCCAAGACCAATGGAGGGAGGAAGTGAGGAGAGAGAGTGAGCGCCACGATGATGGAAGAAAGGGAGATGTGGCGGCTGATTTGGAGGGAAATGTGCAGATGAAGAGTGAGCATGATGAGGGAATAAGAAGAGACAAATGAGGGAAAGGCTCGGTGACCTAAAAGGAAGGAGGAATGGAAGGCGGCACGCTTTTTTTTTTTAACCGAAGGACGGGAAGGGAAGGATGTAGGAAGAGGATATGAATGCTTTTGATGGAATGGTTGATTAGGGAGAAGAATAGAGGAAATTAGCAGGTGGAGGGAAGGGGTGGTGTCTTTTATAGGAAGGATAAAGCTCCACGGGGAATCAAGTGGAGCTCTGTAACAGATGACAAGCCCATGATAGCCTACTAATGGTAGACAGAGCTCTAGAGCCTGCAGTGTCTTCTTATGGGTGACACGTTCACAGGAAAAGATCTCTTTTTGTCTGTGGTTTCGGCAGGAAGCTACAAATAACACTTCTTGGTTATAGATACCTGCTAGTGCATCACCTGTGTGTTTGCTGAAAACGTGAGCCTTAACGTGCTTGTGAACTAGAAGATCCAGTCTGTCGGCGTGCAGTGTTATTTTGGACAGAGCGCATTATTTCAGAGCTGAATGACCTCATCCATCCGGATTCAGAGTCAGACAGGACGTTAAATCACTGGGGAGATGCGCGACGCCTAAATGTGTCTTTTCCTGCTGGGTGAAATGGGCAGGCTTTGACAGATGTTTAATCCCCTTGCTTTTGAGTGATGGGTTGGTAATGCTGAACGTAGAGCGAGAGAATGGAGACGACAGCGGCTCAGTGGAGCTCTGCTTTAGGCTGCCTGACCCAACCAAGAGTCAGATTTAATGTACACTTAGCTCGCACTGCATCACCTGTGTCTTAATGGTATAAAGTTAGCATATCATCATTCTGCGCTACTGCAGTAATACAAGTATTAATATGAAAGATTCCACTAATATAGGTCCAGCTTTTTGTGTCCTTTTACTTTGTTAATGTCAAATTTTAGGCATGATTTTGATTGCTTATGTCAGGTTTTCTTACCTGATGAGATCATTTTTAGTTTGAAGACGTTGGTTTTGCAATATAAAATCATCTGTTGTTCCATACTACTTTAAAAAGAGATGTTTCTGTCATTCAGTCCATCCTCACAGATGTGTTTGGAGTTAACAGCATAATAAAGCCACATAATGTTACACAAATTCATGTGTCTAGTATAAAGTCGAATCAACACCTCTCAGTTTTATCAAAACATAAGCTTCATGTGCATCTCATGTGTCAAACAACATCAAGTACAACTTGAAAATGTGTCCTTGAACTGTCCTCTGCTGCAGTTTTAGTTGCAACCTGTCTCACTGGTCCGCAAACACGGCCACTAAAATAGTTAAAATTAATAAAAATGAGAGTGAAGACACTGTAAGGTGATGGCAGATAGAGAAGGGGAATTCACATGATCCACTTATAGGCTAAACTTCCTCTGCAGTGGGAAATGTTGGTCTATTTGTAATGATTTGTCTCACCACTGTATCTTACATGCAAGAAACAAGTGTCCTCTGGTGTCTCACAGTAGATATTTCCTGCTGTGATTGTCCTTATGCTGTCTGTAATGGTGCGTTTTCTCAACCATTTTGTCACCCGTGAACTTTTTCGTAAGTGTCAAACTTCTCAAGACCCCAGCAAGTAGACAGTTGTCATGTAAATATGAATGTGGCACAACTCTGTATTTCAAGTTTGAAGAGACTGGAAGAGAGAAAATGACGTACATTACAAAGACTGTTTCTCAGTTTTAAACCCAACAGTGTACGTAGTTGGAGGTAAAATTCTATTGTAGTGTTGGATCATATTATCAGAGTAGTAGGTGGGTGTATATCCTGGAGCTTGGGTTCCTGTGATAACAGTATTGCTATTTTTTCCCCATGTTTTTGATTAGCCACTGCTAACATTATGTATGTTCAGGAACATAACCTTCCTGTTCAAACATCAGATCATCAAATTGTTGGTTCCGTGGAAAAATACAAAACATCAAAATGCACATAATTTTTGTAGACAAGTCAGCTATGAGATGCAGCGCAGCATCTACTGACTGAGCTCTAATGGTGGTGTGAAGTTAGAGATTAAACTTAATAGAAGTTCCTACTTGATTTCAGAAAATTTGATGAAACTGCATCAGAATTTTGGATTAATTTGCAGTCAGTTTGTAGAAATAATGATGCAGGATTTGCTTCCTGATTGCAGCAAAAACACATTGTACTTTGGAGGGTGTGTTCTCCACAACATCGACTGATGAGGCTCAAGGGTATTGTATTGTTTGGAGGCAGTCAACATATCAAACTCCAGCGGGGGTAAAAAGTGAGTTGACAGGTACAAAGATAAATCATGAACAGTAGCGATAATAGGATCCAGTAGTATCCTAAATTATACAGCATTTTGTATTTTATCACTCTGCATTGCATCTACACAGGCGAATTCCTTGCAACCTTAATCCAATGATAAGTACTTAAAAAAAACAAGGTGTGTGTTTGAAAACATGAATGTAAAATCCCTTTCAGCCTTAGACATCTCCCATGACCTTGTTTGCATATCAACTGATTTTTACATTCAGTCCTGAAACTCTGTGATGGCCTATTGTGGGATGGTGTGCGTGTCTGAATAGTATCACTTGTATGTTTTCCCTTGGTCTGTGTGCATATGTAGATGCAGATGCAACCCTGTCCTCATTCAACCCCAGTACCTTATTTCCATCTCCACCACTCATGTGGGCACACTCATATGAAAACACATGCGCACACACACACAAACACACGCACACACTATTGCACACAGTCTCAGCCCAGGTGGCTGCTTCCGCTGCTCGCACCACAGATGCCGCGCTGATAATAGGCTGTGACAGAGAGGAGACATCATCTTAAAGCAGTCACCTGCTCGAGAATAGAAACTAACCAGCGCTGTCACTGTGTTGCTTGCTCTAGACTTGTCTGGCGTCAGACTTTGCCGTCTATTTCTAGCTTTGCAATCACCCGCAGTGTTTCTCTGGTGCACTGTTTGGTTCTTAGGTCTGACCTTAGGGCTGTCAGCTTACCAGAAGGTCGCAGCGTCCACCTGGGCAAGAGCTGTTTGCTGTCTTGTTTCTCTTCCAGCCAAGAGAGCTTCTGTTGGCCTTCTTCTCCAGCTCTATTAAGAATCAATTTGTTATGTCTGGCATTTAAGTTGCTTTACAACTACACAGCCCAGGCCAAGGATTTAAGACCAAGAACCATAGCCAAATCTTTAATAACAGTGTTTGTAGCCCTGTATCTTGACACACTCTGGCTCTTGACAGCATCAAACACTGAGCAAAATGATACCAGGGTTCACATCAGTTGTTTTGCGGAATTGACATCCTTTGACTGACAGCTTTGGTTGCATGACTTATTCATAAACTGTTTCCAGTCATTCACCCAGTAAAGGACTTCTCTGCCCTGAAATCGAGATAGTTGTGGAGGCCTGAGCTTTTCTGTCTTGAGTTTCTGAAAATTGGCGCTGGTTTAAAGGTGAAACAGTTAATCTATTGATTAAACAATGAGCAGAAAACTAATTGATAACAGTTGTGATAACTGACAACTAATTTTTAAAGCAAATATGCTAAACAATCCTAGATTTAGCCAGTCAGGAATGAGGCATTGTTGCTTCTCTGATAATAAATTAAAAATCTTTCGGTGTTGAGCAGCAGGAGTGAGAAAATAATGAGCAATATGGCAATGTCACCTTGAATTTTAGGAAATTCTAAAGGATGTTTTACACAATTTGTATTTCTATATAGATTGTCTTTGCCATTTCAATGACCTCACAACAACCATCTGTTGTAGCCATTATTTTCTACTATGGACATGTATGATCTTATATTAGCTATGTGTCTCAGTAATTCTGTAAAATCACCTATTTTTTAAATGAGAGTGTTAACATTTTTTCCACCAGCAATTACCTGCAAGGAGAGAAAATGTTTGGAACCTTTAATACAGAGTAATTTACCTGAGTGCAACGTCATTGAAAACTAGGGCATCAGACAGGAGGGTTCAGCTGCTTCTTAACACAGAGTCAAAGCAAAAATTAAAAGTTTCAAACTGTATTTATTGCAGGAATCTCCATTAAATGCAATAAATTGTACAATTATCATTATTATTATTATTATTGTGATTGCTGTGTCTCAGCTCTCCGGTTAAGATCACCTTTACCCTGTTTTATTGGAGCTGGGCGGTGGCCTCAGGCTTAGCATCGGGCATTTCATCAGGCTATTCTGCCATCATGTGCCTCTGTGCTGAGGTTTGTTTACGCCCCAGAAAGGACATTTTAGTCACTTTCAACCCTTCGACACACTCTGTCTTTCACTCCCTGGCTCAGATCTGTCCGTCTCTCTCCTTTTAATTCTCTCTCCCTCTCCCCCCTTCTCTCTCTCTCTCTCTCTCCCGGGACACTGATGTGTAGAGACGTTTGCGTGCTTGGCTGCAGCCTGAGCTGGACTGTTCAGCCGCACAGAGCGAGGCAGCGTTGAACAGGCCCAGGGCAGCCTCGACTCGCTCCGAGATGTGTTTAACAACAAAGCTTGCAGGATGTTAGCTGCATTCAGATCTGAGCACGTAGGAGGAAAGCCTATATGCCGAGTAATATTGTACAGGCTCTGTCATGCTGTTTTTGCCTCATGTGTCTTCGGTGAGGGGCAGAGGAAAGGGAAAGCAAAGCAAAGCTGAAAGGGCAGAGCCTAAACAAACAAGTCCTCATTTTCCCTCTCTGACATTAGCCCCCTTCTTTGACTTTTGGCGGTGCTGACTCCTCATCAAGGCTGCGTCCTTATTTTGGATCAACAGTAGCAGATTCCTCTTCTTCCTCAGTAGCACAACGGAGCGAAAAGCAAGTCACATTATAAAACCCCAGCTGTCCTAGTTCTGAGGTGTTGATGAGTTCAGGTTTCACAGGAAGGTGACACCTAAAGAAAGTAGTCGATCTAGTAACAACAGCAACTAGCAGTCGCTGTACAAGTGTCTCCAGTCAGCACAAAGAGAGGTATTGTCTGTCTGACTTCCAATTGATGGCATGAAACAACAAATCTGAGGTTAGCTAGTTAAAATATTGTGTCATTATGTTGCAGTGCTATCTAGTGTTTAAAGAAAAGGCTTGAGTGAATCTAAAGTGAGCTTTTCCCAGGCTGGAAGACACAATACTGTATCATAGAGTGTTTTTGGGACATCAGTGTGCATCATTGAGGGAGATATAAAGGCTCTATTGAATGCCTTTTGAGGAGGCAAATAGCCTGAGTACAAGAACACACACATTCAGACACACTCCTGAAGAAATACTGCTGTATCCTCTGGTTTGTCTCTTAATATGCCGCTCTACTTCCCTGTCTGAGAGGCAGGGACAGGGAGAGGCCCAGAAATGAACGTGATACCAGAATGACTCGGCAGTTTGCCTTTCACTGAATATGCATAAGTGGATAAGTGAGGAATCCAAATGCATGCGCGGCTCTATTAAGCACTTTCGCGAGCACTTGAGATGGAAACTCTTGCTAGGTGGGGCATTTTTTGCCCTTTTTGCCAATATGTTGGAGTGAAGATGAGGTTTCAAAAGCATCAGGACAGTATGTGCTTTGTGTGAGTACAGTGCAACCGAATACTATGATGGATCAAGAGGCTGCAAATGAAACCCAACTCAATACCTGGAGCTGGCTGTGCTTGTGAAGATTCTCCACCCACTCGAATGGGTCCTGACCTGTTCAAAAGCGTGAACGGGCTGTGTTTCACACTGTCAGCTGCACTGATTGCTAACATTTAACTGTCAGCTTCTGATACATATGGTGCGGGAACTACTCAGGCATACGTTAGAGCTCCTTTTGATCTGATGTCGCCATATGATTTGAGACAGATCATATAGATTCATTTTGGTCCTGCTTTCACTTTAAAGATGTTCTGCTCAGTCGGGTGATACTGTTGTGTTCAGCTCCCGGCATGGCCTGGGGTGTCAGTCTGTGTGTGTGTTGCCTCTATTTCACTTGGCAGGAGAGTGGCGCCATGCTGTGACTGTGTTTACTCTTTCGTAACGCTCTGGGCAGCCCTGCCCCGTGCACACAACTGGCACTGTCAACGAATGGAGAGAGAGAGAGAGACGAGAGAACAGAGAAGACTGACAGAGGGCAGGAACAGTCGTGACTAATCAGCTGCTCTCTCGCTCCGTCCCCTGCTATCTCTTGTTATTGGTCAAAACAGAACATTTTCTCCCAAAACACGTTATTTCATTGCAGGCCAACGTTACCACACAGATCCCGGACTTCGCTGATTCTCTCAGTAGCAGGACTGGCTGCCACGGACCTTGGAGCTGTTACTGTTCTGTCAGAGAGTATCATAGTCATGGACTGCTGCCGGCTAGAGCTGTCTTAAGATCAGCTAAAATAAGTTGAACCCCCTGCAGCAGGATTTAGGGTTGCTGTTGCCATCCACCCACACGGGACACCCTGCAGAGCAGTTAGCTGCGTTTTATTTTCAGGACTGATTGAAGACTTCCTGATTCATTCCTGACTATAGAGTACATTTAATGATACCTTTCCTCTTGACGTAGGGGCATGTTTTTCCTTTCTGCATCTTTAGTAGACATTTTCGAAGTAATCAGACAAGTTTCTATCATTGCGTTTTTCATAGGAGATCATCTTCTGAATGTTTTGATGTAAAAATGGGGACAATACTAGATAAAGTGGCACAGCTTTATCAGTCACACATATAATCTGTGTCAGTAAACAAGCCTCATTACCCTGCAAAGTCTCAACGGGGTGTCTAACCTATTGATCAGCCTCATAGTTTAGAGCTGATAAGAAGAAATTGAGCTACTGATACGTGCTCAGCCGTTTAATTAACGTCACCTCAGTCATAAAAGCAACCTAATTGCATTGTCTGGTTGACAATCCTGTGTTTCTTCTTGTATCCCCAAGCATCAACATTTTCTATTTAAAAAACTGGGATTTTCTTGTTTTCCAAATTTGCAAGTTGACTGTAGCAGTGCGCTGTGTTGTAAAATGCCACAGAAAATCTGATCTGTAGTGTTGTCCACTCTGCTAGTTTTGTGACTAGTTAGGAAACCAAAAGGACCAATGACATAACTTTTTTTGACTTGGCTAATAAGATGAAAATTCTGGAGATGGAAGAAGAAAATGGGGAGATGGAATATGAGAGCAGTACAAATTGAAAAAAAGAGAATGGGAAAAGAGGACAGAGGAAGAGAGGGCAGCTGATAAGGAGAAGAGCAGCATGAGAATATAGAAAGTGCGAGGGAAGAAGGGAAACGATAGTGGTGCAGAGGCAATAGGTGAGATATTGAGATAAATGGGAAGCGGCGACGTGGGTCAGAGAGCTAGATTAGAAACAGCAGAGGTCTGCAATAGAGGACAGAGAGGGAGATTTAACAGCAGGGGCCCAAGCCGCCAGTGACAGAGAGAGAAATGCAGTTTGGAGCTGTGTGCAGGTCAGAAATGGAGAGAGATCCAACAGAGGGCCTGAAAGATAAAACTGCACTGCATACCAACCGCCTCTGGACCCTGCACTTATTGCTTCAATTCCCATAACCTTAAAACCAAGATTGGAGCGTTTCTCCAGCGTTCAACCAGTGAGAATTACTTTGTCTCGGAGGAAGAAGCCTTTAATTCTGGATGATCTTATTTATTTTTCTCCATAATGTGGTCTGCACCCTCAGGCGACGTTGAGCTGCTAAATCTGTGCAGAGCCGGTGGGCTACTGGTGTTAGTGTAAGCTAGCTAGGTTTGTCCTTGGTGGCTGAGGCTAGGCCGCTAGGCTGGTCTGAACTATAATTGGATTAGAGATCTCTATGTTGCATCAGGCAAGGCGAGCCGAGTATACACACACACATACACTCCAAAAGCACACACGCCTCAGGGAGCCAAGTTCATCTCAGTACTCAAGGCTGTACTCCTCCCCTTGCCTCATTTTTTCTCTCAAACGTTCCTCTCTCCTCAGCATCCTGCTATTTTCTTTATCCCCCTTTAATCAACCATCCACCCCTTCCCCTCTGGCGCTAGTAGGTGTGTGGAAATGTGCATTTTTATGTACAAGCATGTTGGTGTTTGTACGTGTGTGTGTATATGGATCATCTCCGTGTCATGGATACCCTCTCTAAATGGGATTACAGGAGTTGCAGAGAAGCTTGTGCTGAGAACATGTGGGAGAATAAAGGACAGGAAAAAGAAAGAGGAAAAGTAGTCAAGTGCAGATGATGTAGATGAGTCTTCATACTGAACGTGATGGATGTGAATATGAAGCTGGGCTGCTCAGAGAAAGCAGAGAGAGAGCTGCTCTTGACCTTTTTACAATTGTGAGCTTCCTGTTTGGCAACATTGGACAGGAGGTGGAAGGTGATGTCATGCATCCTGACAGCCTTTACCCTTCTTAACCGATGGTGTGCAAAGTCTTAATCTGCGAAGAGATTCCTTCACTTTACCAAGAACTGAAATAGAGCTCATAATAAGTTGCACTAGTTTCTTTAAACTCACTTAATGTTAACTTGGAACTGTGTGTCTCTTATTGTATTAATTTGTCCGTCTCACATTGTGGCTCATGCATGTGATTATGTATCCTGGAAGTGTTGCATTGAACAAATGAGTAGGGGAAGGATAAGTTCCAAGGACATCAACATAAGGGGTGCAACGAATTATCAGCACTGTGGACAAAAATCGTGGATCAAATTAGTTGGTGATCTCATCCTGTGTGTGTTTTGCGCTGACTCTAAATGCGCCTACATTTTGGCTTTACCACTTACTGAAGTGACGTCTGCCACTGCCTGATGTGGTTATATAAAAGCATGCACTAGAGGTCAGCTGATTATTGGCTGGGCCGATTATTGGGACAGATAATCAATTTTCCGATCATCAATATTTTTTTTCCCATGTTATTCCTGATAAAATAAATTAAATGTGGCAAGCAATGCCCTGTACACAGCACTGTCTGATTGGTTACACATCACAAGTAACAGCCAGTCAACAGTGAACGCTACTGTGCTGCATTTGCGGAGTGGAAACGATCTGGTGAGTTGAGCTTTTGAAGGTGAGGTAGCAGATATTGCTGAAGTTTTAATAAACACCTTGATCTTACACAAGCATTTTGAGTTTCCCTGTTAGACTGAAAATACCTGAATTATTCACTTTGTTGCAGTGATATGAAGTTAACTGTAATGAGATCATAAGAGTATGGTTATGTATCAATAGATCTCTCTTTATGTGACATTAGTGCCAGTGCAGCTGGAACTTAATAATTAGCACATGCCTAAAACACCCAACCTCAAGCATAACTAACAGCTGATAATCAAATCATTTTTCTCTTTATTTGGCTTTCAGAATAACTAAGTTGCAGCCCAAATCACCATTACCAGTAAATGTCTCAGCATTTTCACAGAATGATCTTGCCCAATAGTGCAATGACCAGTAAACAAAATAAAAGACTTATCTAAATGGATAAAAGAGACGTTATCTTGAAGCCATGAAATGGTTGAAGGTGGTACTGACCACTATAACAGATCAGTGTATGTATGTTTGTTGTAGTGTATGTGTTTGTTGGTCAAGTTTAAGAAACCTGCATCACTGATGAGACCAAAGTTCAGCAACCTATAGGAAGAGATCGAAGAGGAAAAAGGATTTCCCTTTACTCTGTGGTTCTGCCTTTTCTCTTCACGTTGGTGTGTTCACACTGATATAGCGCATGTGGATGCGGTTGGGTGGGAAATTAAACAGCACAGTAGAAGTTCGTAAGATTAGAGGGAGACAGTGATAGAGCAGGCTTAATGGCTGACAGGCCAGCACCAGCAGCCATATGTTTCATATGTGTTTGCTGACAACCCTGCCATATTGCTCTGATCCACCCATATGGCCTGTATATCTCTTAAACTAGTGAGGAAGGGATTGGACAGTATTCAGCAGAGGTAGAAGGAGGAGGGTGTTCTCTGATGTGGAATGATCTTAAAACAACTGCGTCCTTGATGCAACAACCAAATCCACACCCAGCCAATAATTAGGCCTGTGCCACCTATGAACAAACAAGATTTGCAGGATGTTGTAGATTCAATCTTTAATCTCAATGGCTATTGCTTTCTTTGCTTGTAAGACATCTGTTGATGTAGCTACAAATCTAACAGGCCTGTCTTGTGGACAACTTGCTAAACATGAACATGTGAGATTGTGAGTGTATTGCAAGCCAGCTCCATGAGGTGCTTCACGTCTATAAAAGGATGTGGAGGAGGAAGATGCTTCTGAGGGAAGAGTTTGGCTTGGAATGAAGGCGAAGGGAGAGAACGGAGAGGGAGCTGTTGCTCAGTCATCTTTATTTCCGCTGCTCGGTTAGGGTCACTGTATGGGAGCTGCTGACAGGGATCCCAGGAGTGAGGCCGAAAAGCTCAAGGCTGGACACACCACAGAAACACAAGACACACAACAGTGTATTTGACCCCTATAAGGCCTCTGATATCCCCTTAAGGAAGTGTGTGTGTAAACACGGATAAGTCTGATTGACAGGGGGCTTACAGAGGGCCACTCTGGGGTACGTACTCGGTCCATGTGCTGTCTTCCTTAAAAGCACTGTACTTCATGATAATATAGTCAGGGTCTTGCACATGCAGCTGCCTGACGTGGTGTCATAACACCGGCCTTTTCTTCTCTGATGCGCTTCCCAGTCGTAGACATGTTAAACATGACCTTTCTAAAAGCCTTTTTAATCACCGGTGGTCTCTGAGCTGGGCGACTCGTGATGAATGGTAACACTGAGCCAACAGCCTGTTAGCACAGAGAGCTAGGTTACAGGCTCATTGAGCTAAAGACCGGCTGTGATACACAGGGTATTATCGACAGTCTGGGAGGGGTGGAGTGGTTTTGACCAGCAGCTCACTTTGCCACAGTTTAATCCAGGAAGCCAGGCAAAGGAGGGAAGGGCTCCAACTCAATCAGGATGAGATTTTGCTAAAATATTAAACATATTACAAGTTCGGGGGAGACATGCTATATCTTCATGTTTGTAATGTCCATAAAATGTTATTTGTCAGTGATTGATTTGGTTATAGGTGTTTCAACAGTAGTTTTACACACTAGTTAGCTAGTCAACCCTCTGAGCCACAAGCAGTTTTTGGGCACTTTTTTGCCCTTGTCACATTTTTACTCATTTTTCACTGCTTTAAACTCCTAATAAACTGATGCACCCCTATAAAATAAATATTTTGTACAGCTTAACAAATCGGTAGTGCCATAAAATTTAAAAATAGAAAAAAAATTAAAGTTGAATTTCTTTTATTACTTATTTTACAGTTGGAAAAAAAACTGAAATCAACATTTTCCAAGTGTCAGTACCCAAACCAAGGTGTTGGCAAATTATGTTATTTGTCTCAATGCTAAAAAATATTAAACATACTCAAGGCTAATGTTGGAGTACATGGGTCATGTTTCTGGTTTTATAAAATTACAGTGAGACAACAAGGATGTGAATGAAACGTTATAATCCAGGACAGAAACCTTGGGACTTTTAGTCTGTTCGGTCTTCTCCTTCTTTACAGTCTCATCCTTTATCTCCAGTTTTATCTACGTTTTCTCATTTTGTGCTTGCCGTCTAAGTCCAGTGGTTTTCTACCTACAGTAACTGCCTCACACTGGAAGCCAGCATGGACTGAGTCATATATCAGGGGGAGTGTGCAGAACCCAACAGACTACTAGAGATTAGAGGTGAGAGGAGTGTTGTGCTGATTTATTGCCAGCCGTTAGCTGGTTAAATGAGGCTAAGTGAGCCAGCCAGCTCAGGGAGGTGAGATGGAAGAGATTAGCCTACATAAAGAGCGATGGAGGGAGAAGATCTGTGAAGCGAGCCACTGACTCTTGACCTCCTGTCTTTTGCATACTATTTCTCTTTATCTTCCCTCCTCTGCGCTGCTTCATCCTCGTGTCCTCGCCACAAGTATCGTTCTCTCTACAAAGCATGGCTGCCTGTGCTCGCTGTTTGGGAACTGGCCAACAATGTTCTCTGTGTTGTCTAATTATTGTGCAACAAGTTAGTGCTTGTCATTGTCACCGACAATGTTGCTTGTTCTGTGTGCAGCTCTGTAACTCCGCGCCTGGTTGGGTCACATTCACATACAGTAACTAATACACCGCATGTCGAAACACATCTATTTTTATGAAGTGCTGTTGAAATAATTTTCTCCTGCTCGTTCATGTGGCAGTGGCAGAGGTATTAAATGCTAAACAAAACTTTACATAATTATGTTTGAGCCAGAACAGGGAATCATTCAGTATTTCCATAATTGATCAATTGTTTTAGATCGGTTACTTTTCACTTCTTAGATGTGAAGATGATCTTTTCTTTATATCACTTTTGGCCATGGAACATTGCAATGGATATTTACTACATTTTAATGACATTTAATTTGTTAATTGAGAAGCTATTTAGCAGCAATATTTTTGCACAAAGACACACCTCTTTCTTTAGCATTAGCCCATCTGTTATTGTAACTGCTGGTCATTGAAAGAGTCCACGCTTCGTGCTGATGTCCACAGGAAGGTTTAATCTTCACACAAGGAGTATCAACAAGAACTGCAAACACAAACATGGCAATATCACATTTGAATCTTGAAATGGTAATAAAACAAATGCCTTTGTCTCGCACTTCTTTCTAAACAAAGTATACAGTTCTCTGACAACTTACTATAATTAATAATTACCGTGTTCACCTAAATGACCAACAAAAAAACAATTGAAAACAGAGGGAATGTAAAATTGGCTGCTTAACCTACCCGATCTCTCTCCTCCTGCTTGCTGCACCTTTCCTCTGTGCCATGAGTCACATGACATGCAATACAACTTTATCAACCAGGACGAACAAATCAAAAAAAAACTACACTAAAAATGATTATTTTTACTAGGACAAAATGACCAAAAGTCCAAATGAGCAAATATTCCAACCCAGCTTTCCAAAATAAATTTACTTAGTGATTGTAAAAATGACAAACTTCCTGTGTTGTCATGGCAACCTAAGGACTCTTAAACAGCGTCAGTGACAGTTATTGATGCAAATATTGATGTGTTGACTGCTTTTGTTTTCCTAAAGAAAAATCGTAAGATGGAAACAACATTTTAGAAAAGGAGCAAACATTTGGAATTTCAGTGCAGAAATATAAATATGTGTTCATTTGGCACTATGTGGAAATAAGTGACAACACCTAGGGACACAACACAGATTTTTATGACTGTGTCTGTTTTTTTTGTCATTTTACAGTGAAAATGAGAAGTTTCACCGTCAAACCAGCTCTTTGAGGAGTACTCCAGCAATTTAGGGTGCTTTTCGTTATGCTAACTTATGCTTACATGCATCGTCTCTCCTCCTGTGACCCAGAAATCCGAAGTGGAGAGTCTTTCAATTACTTAAAATGCACCTCGAGGAGATAAGCAGAGAGGAGGTTTCTGGAGGAGCTCAAAGCAAGGAAACATGGGTGTATTCTACGCAGAAGTGTTTTATTAAGTAGCTGCACCTTTTTGGATGCTGTTTTGATTCGACTGATGATACAGTGAAGGATTTCTCATTCCTCCATCCTTGTGTCTCTTCCTTGCATCTTTCTCTAACATAATAAGTTCGAGGAGCTCAGATGGAAGGGAAGGGCACAAATGAGGAAACTGAGGAGTTGTTAGTGTAATAAAAAGTCTCCACTGTATTGCATTTACTTACAAAGTTGGGGGACTTTGCAAGTGACACAACATACAAAGGTAACGGCAACTCTTCAATGCATTTCCAGCTTTTATGGAAGTCCCCTACCTGGTAAATATCCGTTTCTTCTAAAAACTGTACCCTAGCTATACTCCTACATTTGTAGTCTCAAAACCTGAACCAAGACAGGTGTAATCATCAGATTTCCGCCAACACATTGAATACCGCAGCATTGTGATCTTTCCCGACTCCACTTCAAAAGCAAGGATTTGACAGCAGCAACAGATAGAAATAGAAACGGTCTATCTATGGCTCTGGATGAGGCTGTATGCACAGGAACTCTTATGTACTGGATATCCGCTCTGTAAGCTGTTTCTGTTCTTTGGATGATGTGTCAGTTCGCAGCGCTTGTTTTTTTGTGTGCGCGAGTGAGAAAGAAAGAATGAGAGACATTCCCCACATCCGTTTCCTCTCATAGAGGAACAGTAGGTCAGGGGTTTGGTGCGCTGTGGTGAGTTCATGTGTCGCTCAGGGCCACAGAAGAGGGAGGGAGGGCAGAAATGCAGTGCTCACAGACTGGATGTTTTTCTCAACCAGCGGGGATTTTAAGCAACCTGAATGAGGTGGCAGCCACTGAATTAGGCTGTGTTTGTGAAAATATTAATCCAGTTGCATCCTGCTGTTTGATGTATTTTTAAGGTTTGGTGCAGCCTGAATAATGGAAAATAACATTTTGCAGGTTTTAATAAGGTGATTGCCCTGTGCCTCTCTGGACAGATTCAGTTCTCTGTTCATATTGTGTTTTCTCTGCTTGTCTTTCTTTTTTGTTCTCCTCGCTTCCCCTTTTTTATGTTTTATTTGGCGTTATTGCCGTTATCTGTGCCCTGCCTGCATTTGTGCTTGTTTGATTAGGGCGTGTGTCCTCATCTACACCTGTATCCGTGCCTGTGTTTGCATATGGTAACATGTTTGGCCACATGTCTCGCTCCCTTTATCTTCTCCGTCGCTCCCCCCTCCATGTACTGTAATGCGCTCGCTTTCCGTTCCTCCTCATTGTTCTGCCTCTCCACCCGGACAGGGAGTCTGGGGCAGGAGCTTGCAGGAAGCCTTGTCACTCGTTGTGTTGAAGGGAAAGCAAACAGTGAGACACACAAACACAGGAAGCGCTGCTTTCCTCACGTGGGCTCCGCCACAGTGTCTGTCTCTCTATTTCGGTTATCAGAAAGCAGCAACGTGAGCACATCTTTAACCACATGTGCCCTTTTCCGTCTTTCGGTCTCCGTCTCGCTTCAACTTGTTCTTGCCAGTGTCTGTGACAACAAATCTGGTCATGCAGCTGCACTCTACATCTGTATGCTAGCGTGTAGGAAGCATCTTTCAAAGCTGTTAATAGTGATGATGTTAAAAAGTGGACTTCTCCTTTAAGGTGGTACTGTTTTATTACTCCATCTGTCCCAGAGACTTTAATGATAAACATAAATTCTTCATTGTGCCTCTTATGTTTCGCTCAGAGCAGGTGACCTTGCTATATTGCTTCACCTTGTGTTATATTACATTTAGACCTTCAGTGACCCTGCTTTATTAGAGTTGGCTATCTGGATAGCGTCTCCAACAGCTTAAAGGTGAGCTGTTGTGGCCAAAGATGGTATGAAGTCACTGGTCTGCTCAGATCTCTGGACTGCACAGAAGCTGCAACCTGTACATCTTCACACACACTGCTGCACATGCCAGCTGTTACATAACCACTGGCAGCTGTGGAACACACACTGCAGCAGTGTCTTTGTACGTGCGTGTGTGCATGGTAGTAAGAAACTGTTTCCAGCATGAGGATTAGCTACCTGAGCAAGGCCATTTCTGGCATTAGCTTAGAGCTGCTCGGGGCTGAACCAGAGAGGCTCCATTTGCTCGGCAAACACTTTCTGTGGCATTTTCACAAGTATGGAGATTTGAATACATTAATTTTGGAATTTGGATCTAAGTCGAACACAGCCTTCTGCTTGTCAGATTTCAGCTCAGTGTTTGGTTAATGTAGGTCACTGTACGGTTAAGACTGTGCGAATAGTTGAGAAATTAATCCAAAAGATGCTCATTCTCAGTCATCCTGGTCATGTTGATTCTAAGAGCTTCAGTAGAAGGGAGCTGGATTCCTCTTTTTGGTCTTTGAAGACATCTCACTGCTCATCGACGAGCCTTCTTCAGTTCTTCAAACTGAAATTTAAAAAATTTAGAATAATCCCAAGCTTACTTTTAGGATCTTTATCCATGTTAGATAAGGATTGTATGTTAATTCCAGGTGAAACCTTCTTGCTAAAACCAAGATTAAAATTGTCTGTGAATTAAACAAAAGCTGCATAATAGGGCAACCATGAACATACAGAGTCCAGAGTAGCAACATTTTAGGAATATACTTGCATTTTTCTTTCCATCCATCCATCCATCCATCCATCCATCCATCCATCCATCCATCCATCCATCCATCCATCCATCCATCCATCCATCCATCCATCCATCCATCCATCCATCCATCCATCCATCCATCCATCCATCCATCCATCACCGCTTATCCGGGGTCGGGTCGCAGATAAGCAGTAGATTTTTCTTAACAGCCATATAAAAAATACATTTTGCAGTGGAAAAGCAGCACTGCTCATAATGCAGAACTGAGCCTTTTTGATGAGAGGTGAAACATCTGTGAATTAAACAAAAGCTGCATAATAGGGCAACCATGAACATACAGAGTCCAGAGTAGCAACATTTTAGGAATATACTTGCATTTTTCTTTCCATCCATCCATCCATCCATCCATCCATCCATCCATCCATCCATCCATCCATCCATCCATCCATCCATCCATCCATCCATCCTCTACCACTTATCCGGGGTCGGGTTGCAGATAAGCAGTAGATTTTTCTTAACAGCCATATAAAAAATACATTTTGCAGTGGAAAAGCAGCACTGCTCATAATGCAGAACTGAGCCTTTTTGATGAGAGGTGAAACATCTCAAAGTACCAAAAAGAGAAGTCCAGCTGCTCTGCCGAGATGTTTTTTTAAATTTCTTTTAGCTATATGATGCAGAAAAACCCCTCTATGTTGTTTCGGTCACAACAACTGTAACATTGTTGAATTTTTGACCGTAAAAGCCACACGCAGTGATTTGTTCTGTGATTCTCTAATAGAGTTAATTCCATCACCAAACAGTACAAAATATAACCTTGTAAGTAGTAGACTGCAGGATTGAAAGTCTGTTTTTTAAAGCTAGAAAAGTACCTTGAAACTTAACAGAATGTCTCTGAATTTGATAAACAGTAAAAATAATAGCAGCAGCATATGCATTACTTTCCCTTTTACATTCTCTCGTTGGTTAGGCGACATGTTGCAGCCTGAGCCGATGAACCTCTCCACCTTTTCTCTATCTTGGCCCTCCTTAGCTGTTCTGGTTTGACCAGCTTGCCAGGCTTTATGTTTCATTCTTTCTTCAGTCCAACTCCTTTAATACCAAGTAAACTGCACACACACCTGAGGTAGTCTTAATAGTCTGTGTATTGCTAACCTCGAAACTCCACCAACAATATTAACTTGACTTTAAGGAAGAATTGATAGTTTGTTGTGGATAAAATGTGGGTATAGTTTGTCTGTATGCCACAAGAGGGCAGCACATTAATTCACATGACTTTCCGGTGGTCATAAATGTGCTGCTGAGTAAAAAATACCTGTCAGCACTTTGTTTTTGTCAGTCATATTGATTTTAGCAAGTCATGTGACTTTTCCAAAAGAGGATGATGTCTGCTCCTCCCTCTGTGTGGGTCTGTTGTTTAAGAGTGACGAGACAGAGATGGAAACACAAAAGCAGAAGAGATGCTGTAGTGGCAGGAAAAATGAAGATAAAAGAAGAGATAGAAAGAGAAAGACCAAGAGAAGGGAAGAAGGGCACGGAGAAATCCAGTGGGCATGAAATCAGATCTTGTTGTTGCATAATCATGGCTTGCAGGCCTTCCTAGTGTGCACCAGGCTCCATCGGCCCTTTCCAGTACAGTATCACATGACTGTATCAAGCTGCTGCAGTTTATAAACCAGCAATACCAGTCCACCACCAACCAGAGATCGATAGTGGTGTTTTTTTCTATGAGGATTTTTTTTTTAAGTCTCATCCTTTTATCCATAGTTCTTGAAGGTTTTCCCTCAATATAAAATCACCTTTTAGGATTTATTTTTCTTTTCCTGGGAGGGAGAAACAAAGAATCTTCTAAATGTCGTCCTATAATAGTACATTTCCTCCACAAAGAATGTTATACACACTCCACAGGGCTAGTAGTAGTTTTGTTAACACTTGAGGCCTCACCTCTCCTTGCCTCCCGTCATTCATGTACTCAATTCCTTTCACATACCAACAATACCAGATGTCACCGAGGCATCAGCTCTGCTTTACATCTCCAACCTCCCTCGTCTTTTTCATCTTTCTTTTTTAATCTTCTGACCTTGCCTCCTAACCTCCCATCGCTGGTGCAAAGCCTTTATTCTCATGCCAGCAATACCGGGCCGCATACCAGTCAACAGGACAACAGTGACGGCCTACACCTCCGCCTGCAGGTTTTTACTGCCCTGCCTGCTGCCTTTCTCTCGTCACTGCTCCTCGGCCTCAACACGCCACTGAAAGAATGAGAGAGCAGAGATGCTTGTATTTTCTTTCCTCTTCAGCAGTGCAATATTTCAGAATAACAGTAGGTGGCAATACAGTCCCACTATCCTCAGCATGTAAGCGTTTCACTTCCACTTTGCAAGTCTTTAAACAAAGCAGCATACACTTGTGTTGAAAATCCAAGTTAACAATTAAACAAAGTAAAAAGAGAGCTAAATTTAGACAAATCCTCACACATAAAGGTCTATATAGAGTTTCAAAGTCTTATCCACACTGCCAAGAATTTAATAATGGTGGAGGTGAACCTCTCAGTTTATTTAATTATTTATTTGACAGTCTTAAAGAAGTCAAACTTCTTTATACTGAGGCAAAAAATACTTTCATTAGCCTATAAACTTTGGGTAGCGTGTTAAATGTATAAAGCATGAACTCCTTTCAGGTTCCTAAAATGTAACAATTTGTAAACATAAGATCAGTTATTTTGATTATTGATTTTAAAAAGAACTTGAATAACTAATTTTAAAAGTATTCGTATATAATGGATTAATCCATCAATGAACTCATCATTGTGGCTGTAAGAGAGCTTGGTATGTGCACTGATGGCTCCTAGTGTCCAGAAGATTCAAGCTGCCAAGAAAATTAGAAAAAAATTCAACTGTTGCAAGTTAGGTGGGGTTTTTTTTGACACTTTCTCTAGATTTCACATTCTCAAGATTCTTGAGAAGTGATAAATGTATGGCTAAGGTTGCATTTCATTTCCCCAATCAGGTGGAATTTGAATTGAAACCAAACCTGTCCAGATAGAGAAAGATAATACTGATTGAGTGCAGAAGCGCTGCAGTGTCCAGACATAACATTTGGCTTCGGGGGCATCCAGGAGACAAAAATGTCGACATCACTGTCATTTGACTTATTTCACACTTGTCACTCACGAACACCTGTAAACTGAGAAACCAGTGTCAGACTGTTTCATCCTTCGTTTTTGTGCTGCCACTAAACTGGGCGACAGAAGCCTATAGGAACAGACAGCCTGTTAAAACTTGCACTATAGTGGTGCCCTCTCTCTACAGTAGATGTCAGGCTGCATGTGAAAGATGGACACAGACAGACTGACTGCCTCCTGGCGTCGCCCAGCCTGGCCGTATATATAGGCCCTTTCATACTGCACCTCTTGGCCCAGGCCCCAGCTTGCATATATACCTCTAGCTGTGCTCTGTGTGTGTGTGTGTTTGTTTGTGTGTGCTGAAACATATTTAGAGCGTGCCCACTAGTGTGAGACAGAGGAAGACAGTATGTGCTCGGTTCTTGGCAGCAAAAGAAACCCAGTGTACGTTAAATTGCATAATACGCACATGTTAGTGGTTTCATAAGATGGATCTTTTTTTGGCGTTACAGCAGGGAGTGGTGTGTGTGAGAGAGGAAAAGAGTTGCAGAGTGTGTTTTCTGTCAGTATCACCTCTGTCTGTGCTCGGCAACTTGGCACATACAGCAGCATGGTCTCTCTGAAGCAGGCCTCTACTCTCACACATGCACTCAAGTAGCCTTGAGTGTGTGTATGTGTGTGTCCATTTGTGTGTGTTTGTGCACTTGTGGTCCAGCATTTGCCTTGCAGTGTATTCCTGGAAAGCCCGAGTAGGAGTGGAGGGGCCAGGGCTATTCCACAGCCGCACCGCAGCCAATGATGACTGTTTTCTGGAAGCTTCCCTCTCATTGGAAATGAGGCAGAAAAACCTACAGAGGAGATTTATGGATATTTAATTTTATCCTCAGAGAAAATCTGCAGTTTCATCTTTAAACAACAACAAAAAAAACAAGGCGTCATGCATTGACTGACATCTTTAGCGGCATTAGCATGCATAGACACACTCTTAAAGTTCACATCATTCTTGCGCAACACGCACCAGGAATAGGAATGTGGGGACAAGGGATGCGAGTGGAAAAAGAGGCTCGAATAGAAATGAGGATTGCGAAAGTAGAAAGAAAGCTCGAATTAGCTTAATGAAGGGGCTGCAAAGGGAGCAATAAAATCAAGGGCTGTTAAGGTGCAGGCGGTGAATAAGTGCAGGAAGGAGGAATGGATGGAGACTGAATAGGAGGAAAGAAGAAGGGGGTGTTATGAACGGCATCAATAAAGCTCAGGCTAATTGGGCCTCTGGTCTGCAGTGTTCATCCTCTTTCTTACCAAGCTTTCACTCCAAGCTTTTATTTCTCTGTCTCATACCCTCTTGTGTTAACCCTCCTCCATCATCTTCCTTCTCCTCCCTTGTTGTGTAACTCTGCAGTGACTGACTGAGCAGCAGCAGCAGCAGCAGCAGCAGTGCGATTGATCAGCACTTTTGGTGCCAGGCTGCTCTTTTTGTAATAAACGAGCCTGGAGCCATGAAATCAACCCCGAGTATTTTGCGGGAGTAAGAGGAGTCACTCACACACTCACAGATGCTTCACCGCACTCCCATGATGTAATGCTGAATAACCCAGAATGCTCTTAAACTTCACCGCATGCCTGGATTCATCATTATTGCTTTTATCCCTCAGGACCGGCACACACAAAAGTTAATGGGACATTTTACCGTAGTGTGAGAAAGAGTTTTCTCATTGAACATACAGCTCATGATTCTTTGAACGGGCTGCTTGTTTTTTCTTCTTTTAATAAGCAGAAATGTAGTTTAATTAGTACACTTCCAGGTGACTTCATAAAAACACACTTTGTCTCGACAAGCTCGAGTTACTAAAACAAGTGTGAGACCCTCGTTGCGTATCTTCTTCCCCTTCTCAAAGTTTCCTCGATTGGCTGTGTAAGAGAAGCACATCTGATCTCTCCATTATTCAGTCTTTGTGGTCCGGGCCTCTGCTAAACCAATTCTCTCTCTCTGTCCGTCCATTTTTTCACTTCTCCATGTCCTCCGCATCAACCGTACAGATCCAAACTTGACAAAACAAGAGCTTCGAGTCACCTTTAGCTGTAGTTGGTGTACACACAGGATAAAGGAGCTTTCTACCTCGAGGACATGCTTGGAGGGAGGCGATGATAAAGATCACATGTAAAGTCACTCCAGTGTCTGCTCAGAGTCACTTCACGTGCTGGTTTTCCACATTTTTACATTTTCTGCAGCTCATTTCGTTGTCATCTCTCAGGGAAATTCTCAGAGCAGAATGTTGGATGTTACTCACTAGCCAGGCAGACATTAAGGTTCATTGTTATTAGTCACTTGTGCTCACAGCTGGTGAGAGGTCGAGAGTTCTTTGGTGCAGTTGTCAGTTTTATCATCATCTTCCCTTTATTAAACCACATCCTTTTAAAATCTACTGTATGCCAGTGTGTCAATCCTGAGTTTAAGAGCTTCCAGTGTCATGAAATGTAAAGTCAGTGTGTGTGTGTGTCATATGCATTAGGAAGACTCACATATACTTGGAAGGGCTGCTTTGGATTTAAATGGCATTAATGGATCCTCGGCCCTATTCTTAGCCTCAAATCTGTCTCACCCTTCAGGCGTTGACAAGAGCCGCGTTGGGTCGGTGGAGTCTGGTTTGTGTTCAGTCTATGGAGGAACATAAATGTGTATATATAGCTCCTCAGATAGGAAACGCGGTTGAAACACGAGAGCCTCCACAGGACCGTGAATGGACAGAAAGACG
Source organism: Dascyllus trimaculatus (assembly GCA_024666655.1). Classification (NCBI taxonomy): domain Eukaryota; kingdom Metazoa; phylum Chordata; class Actinopteri; family Pomacentridae; genus Dascyllus; species Dascyllus trimaculatus. The sequence continues at coordinate 13,167,925 of CM045448.1, read as the reverse complement.
CTGGCTCGCATCGGAATCTTTTTTTTTTTAAAGGAGCAGCCGACTTGTTGTTTTCTTTCTGATATTTTCAGCGTTAGGCGTCACTTTATTTCCGTTTAATGCCGCCGAATAGAGCAGGAGGAGTGGGTGTTTGTGTGGACGCATTGAAAAGAAAGGTTCGGGTTTCATTTGGGTGTTTTCTTTTAGAGTGAAAAAGCGCGGCGGGTTTGCGTCAGCGCGCCGGTGGACACAAAGCATCTGCCTCAACCAGACTCCGTGTTAATATCGCTCGATTTTTCCCCTCCTCGCATGCATGCCACCGGTACGAGCTTTTTTTCTCTCTCTCTCGGTTCTTTTTTGTTGTTGTTGTTTTTTAATCGGAACTCCTGCAGCATGAAGACTCGTTAACCCTGCCCCACGGAAACTAAATCGCAAAGGAGGAGGAAGAGTGGGGGGAAAGGGGGGGAAGAAACGATAGAGAGGAAGGAACAGTGTTGGAGGAGTGAGAGAGGTCTGCAAGAAAAAAAAAAACAGCAACTCCGTATTGTTCCGCGTTTGTTTGTTCTGCAGCCGTCCAGAGGGGAAAAAGGGGAGAGACACGGTCCTGCTGCTGCTGCTGCTGCTGCTGGTGGTGGTGGTTTTTTGTTTCTTTCGAGGTGCGACGAAACAGCTCAAACGCCGTCAATTCTGGATTTCTTTATCCGCTTTCTGTCGTCCAGGATGAGGTTTAAAAGGAACGGCTCCTATACGTTAAATAGGTAAGAGGGTGGTGTACATGTGTGCAACTTATTAATCCATATGAAGAGCAGGCAGAGAGGGAGGCAGGGAGGGAGGGAGGCTGCATGTTTAGTCATATCCTCAGCTCATAAATCAGTTCACTTTCTTGGTGATTTTTTCCCCACAGTGGTGCTTTAAAAGTCTCTTTAGTGTACTTTATCTTTAATATCCCACAATAAAGCTCCATTATTGCTATGGGAGACTTTTTAATGTTAAAGCCTCATCTTTGTTGACATTATCATTTTGTGTAAACTTTACAGTTGTCATTAAATTCAAATACACAGCATCCCTAATCAGTTGAGCAGTTTTGCCTGATTGATAATATGATTTCACTTCCTTTCGTGGATGCCCTTTCATCAGCGTGGTGCCCACGTGTGGAGTGGATCGGGAGAAACCTGTCTGTCTCGCTTTAAGGGGTTGGGCTGCCTCCTTTTGTTTTCCCTCTTCCATTTAGGAAGAATGATTTCTCTCCGTCTTCTTTTTTTTTCTCCCCCCTCCTTCCCTTCCCTTCTCTCTTTATCCTCCTCAGAAAATACCCCCCTCTTGAGGGTCCATCACCTAGCAACTTTCTATGTGTTGGTGCATGAGTGCAGCAGTGTGAATGATGTTGCCTCTTATTTCCCCCCCCCTGTAGCCCACTTTCTCTGTGACATGATTGCAACAGCTTCTATTCGTAACCCGGTGTTTTTAAACCCTGTCACGAGTCGGGTTTTTCCCCTGCTCAGTGGTTCTGTCTCTCTCTCCCTTCATTGTGTTATCTGTCCAAGTCACAAGTTTATAAGAAAAATACTTCCTTTGTCTCTCCGCTTTTCCCAGTCACACAGCTTTTCCTAAATCCAACACATGTAACTGCTACTCCGGATGTCTTGCCTTTTTTTTTTTTATAGTTCGTCTGGATTTTTATGATAAGGCCAGAAGGTTTGAGGAAGTATACAGACGGAGAGCCATAATTACTTGGTCACATTGTTGAAAGTGACAGTTGATTTAACGGCGGTTTCGTTTCTTGCACTTTTCCTCCGGCACTGCTTTTCCCCTTTTCTGCCTTGTTGTGCGGCCACATGGCTTTCCGCTGTACTTGACACCCACATCCTGATTCTCAGGTATCGAAACACAAAAGACGCAAACGAGTGCCAAGCCCCCAACGCTCAATTCATCGCACAGCTGAAAATGCGAGAATGAGTGCCAAGCCCCCAACGCTCAATTCATCGCACAGCTGAAAATGCGAGAATGATGTTATGGCCAGTGCAACTCCCCCCCCCCCCCCACTTCCGTCCCTTTCTGTTTTCACTTAGGGAAGTGTGTGCAGTAAAAGTCTGCATCCTCCCCTTTGTGATCATTGTGTGTGCATGATGGAGTAGTTGCAAGTGTGCTTTCACATGTATGCGTGCAGGTGAGAGAGAGAGATGAGGTAATTAAACGGTGAAAGAGGGGGCCTTTCAGCTGGAGCTCCTGGAGACTGGCCTCCAGGGAGCAGGAGGAGGAAGAGGAGGTGGTGGTGGTTTTAGAGTAGGAGGAGGAGGAGGAGGAGGAGGAAGGATGACGTCAGTGGATGTGGAAGAGCTGCGTTGGCCTGCTGCAGTTCTTTGTCACCTTTTATTTCAAAAAGAACACGCGTAGAACGAAGTACAGAGTTCGGTGTTGTATCGATGTGACAATTGAAATTTAGCATGGCAGGTTTTGGTGCACTGGTTACTTTTACATCCATCTCACTGTTCTGAGCTTCTTTGATAAGTCATCCAAAGAATAAGAGCAAAGCCGTTCCCCTGCAGTTGTTACATAACTGCCATCTTCTGAAGGTGAATGTCGCCTCTGCCTCTGTTATCTCTCAGTCTGTTTCTTTGGCAGGCTGCAGTGATTTGTTTTCAGCGAGCAGCACAGTGAAGTTGGCCCGTTTGACATTGAGCGTCAGTATTCAGCAGCGACGGCCTCCTTCGTCATGGTTGGTTAATCTTGTGTTTGTGTCCGTCCGGTCCAGCAGTGTCTGCAGCCTTCGATTACGGCAGGACGCATTGATCTGTACACTGCAGTCCCCTTAAAACGTGCCTTCCTGTTTGTGTGTTCTGATCAGTGAGGAGCGAGCAAGTGCGTAGCGGAGAGCAAAAGAAAGTGATTGCTTTTATTTAATGATGCAGGGAGGACAGGAAGAGATAGATCTTGGCCCATTATTCACTCGGTGTCCTTCACCTTATTTGCCCGGACCATAGCTTGAGTACTCTGCAGTGATTGGCTCACTTCCTGGGGGCTTGTTTCTGCACTGGCCCCTCCCATACCGTACCTCTGCATCATTTCTGTGAATGAAAAGTCATGGTTATTGTATATGTGCATGAAAAGGCCATGTGCTGTGTGTTTATTCACACGTTTAGTCCCTCCTTCTCACTGTTGACATAAGAGTTGGCAATTACCATCTGCTCTTATGAGTCCGAGTTGCATTTTACTGAAGGTGCAAAAGCATGAAGACGCAGTCAACTTGCTGCACTGATTAACTTTCCAGAGTGGTTTGACAGGCTCAGATTTAGCAAACAAAGCCTGTTTGGTCTGGGTGGAGATGGGATGTTTAGCTCTTGTTTAGGATGTATACAGATGGCTGCGATTGCTGCCTCCCAGGGATTGTTTCCTCCCTCACCCTCTCCCTCTCTCCCTCCCTCTCTCTCTCTCTCTCTCTCTCTCTCTCTCTCTCTCTCTGTCTCTGTCCCTCTCTTTCCCTCTCCCTGCAGTCCAACCTGTACTGCCCAGCAGTCAGCAATTTGTTTATGGGACTCTGTTTGCCAAGCTAATCTTCCCGCCTTTCAAGTGGAAGCCAGCAAGTAAGGGAGAGAGAGAGAGAGCGAGAGAGGGAGGGAGGGTGAGGAAGAGAGAGAGCACAAGAGTGTGAAAGTGAGGCAGGCAGTTGCAGTAGTTAGAAGGAAGAGAGAGAGAGAGAAACATGCACAAAGAAGAAGTGTGTCTGGTTTTGTTTTGATTTTTCTTGTTTTAAAAAGGGTTTTCTCGGCCTTCGCGCGTCACTGACCTATGTTGAAGTCGCGGGCCGGTTCAGCAGACGTATGATTACGCAAAGTGCTATGTTGGAGCTGGGAGCCGCGATCCTGGTGCACCTGTAGCCGAGTTTGCAAGAAAGGTGCTGGGACGGGGAGGTGAACGGGAGGAAAGGGTGCTGTGGGTCGGAGCATCGTCGCCTCAGCTCTGCTTCATCACCTGCTGGATGGGGGTTCTGGTGTGCTGCGACTGCTTCTTCTATAGGTAGTTTTCTCGTCTCATCTCTTGACCTTTTCCCCTTCCTTTTCTCTGCTGTTGTGTGTTGTTGTTGACATTGTACTTGGCTTTACAGTAATAGGCAACTGTAATTTTCAGACTTTGATTTACTTCTCTGTCTGACCCCCTCCCTCCCCCCGCCTCTCCTGCCTGTTCTTTTGCTCTGTTATTGTGCTGCGGTTTGGAGGAGACATTTGAGGACAGTGCTGCTGTAGCAGGCAGAGATTCTGCTGTAGTCAGACACACGGGGTGTCTTGAATTGTGGGAGGAGGGAAGGAGGAGGGAGTTGCGGACACAGGGACAGGGATGGCACACAGCCAGCCTCCTATAGCTGACCGAGGAGGAGGAGTGTTGGACGTCACTGGACGGTTATGGGGTTTGTTTGGAGGGCAGGTTAAGACTAATTGGAATGAAATGGACTGCAGCCAAAAGACAGCTAGTCAGTCAAACTCTCCCTCCCCTTCTGCTTTGACCCCCTTTGGCAGCGCACCACTGTTTGTTTGGACACAGTGTTCCCCTAAAAGAGAACAGGGATGTGTTTTTTTCTTCTCTTCTGTTTTTGTTGTTTGCACAGCATTGGACTTAACAGACTTTGCTCTTTCTTTTTAAACATTTCCTTTCCATTTGGTTCCCTGCAGATAGACCTGGCACAGCTCACGTGTTGCAGAGCTTGTGCATTAGTTTTAAAATCAGACTGACTTACTGGCACCCGAATAGCAGTTTATTGTGCCTGAGAGAAAGGCTACGATCATTTAGATTACGTCCTCTGGCACTTGGAGCAAAAAGGATTTGGTTCCCCTCTCTTGTGGTTGTGGGGTTAGCCAGCCTGAGCGTGCCTTAACTGCTATATAAAGTCTAAATATAACTTTCTAGTTCTAAAGGAGCGTTTTGATGGTGAGGGTAAAATTGTAGCTTTAACACAGACACACACAGCACAGCTGGATTAGATTAGGCCTCGCTGTGATTCAGAACTTTGTTTACACTTCACTGCTACTCTTAGTATGAATAACAGCCTGCCGTTTATGTGTGTGTCATGTAAATCTGAGACTCTGCATGTGTTAAACGCTCTAGGCCTCTGTGAAATACACACAGAAGCCTTGTGAAGGCTGGGCTTGTGCCAGAAGTACTTATGTTCTTTTCTCCCCCAGTCTCGACCATGACAGGGTGGGACCTGGACAAAACACTGATGTCTCATGGGCTCATTAAGCCAAAATGGGCCCTCGCGTCTATTTTTAGAATTTCCCCTCCTTTGCCGTTCCAATCAGCCAATCGGATGGCTTGGTGGTGATGTTATATGCCTTGATTGATGTGTGTTTTTGGAGGCACACCCATCTAAACGGGTCCTCGTTGACCTCGGCTCTGGCCAGCCCACCGTCCCCTGGGCTCCGGTGTTCCAGCTTTTCAACAGTAGCATTGTGTAGGATAGAAAATGCCTGCCAGCGCTTCATCAAACGCTGTCAACTCTAATGTTGATCATCCTGTTTAGAATGGAGCAATTGAATAGTCTGTCATCACATGACGTAAAGTAAAATAAAATGGAAATGACTTTAATTTCTCGGCTGGCGTATTATGTTTTTGTGCAGTCAGAAGCAGTGACTCACCTATAAGTGAACTTGGGGAGAAGCAGGATTGACTTGGCTAAGTACTGATTAGTTTAATTTAACCGCCTGACACATTTAGCCAAAATTACATTAAGATAGTCAAATGATACTTGAGTTTATTTACATTTTAAACAGCTGAAAAGATTATTGGAAGCATTTTGTGTGATCAAATGCATGTGATACACCGTTTAAAATGACTTACCATCTGATTAAATGAGTAGCACGGTGTTTGTTGTTTGTTTTTTGTGTGCTTTTACACTTTACACTTTTTTCCAGATTAAACAAGATATTACATGTTCATTAACAAACTTTAGGGGGGCTTTTAGGTGGATTGTGTTACCATCAGACAGAGCCAGACAAGACTGTTTCATGTTAGTGGTCATAGAGTATCTTCCAAATTATCAAATTATTCCTTTTAAGCAGTTTGGCAATTTCATTTTTGACAGGAAAACATAAACAATGGAATCCTGGCTGACATTCATAACTTTCACAACTTTTGACCTTGAACACTCTTTGGCAGTGGAAATTTCTGTAATGCGATTTGACATGTGTTTAGGGTTGTGCCACTGTGTTTTAATCTCATGTGCTCCATGTGTTTGCTGTCTGTTGACAGATTAACCAGTCTGGTGGGGATTTTAGTGTCAGTGATCCAATATACAGTAAAAAAAAAAAAGTATATTCTTACATTAACTATTATGTGATTATAAAAATATAGTAGATGTGGCTGAGAGAGGAGAGATCATTGTTCTTAGAGAGGGTGACTGTACCAAATGGTTTAGCATGAATTAAAACTGTAGAGGAAACAAAGTAGTCAAGGTTTGCAGTTTGGACTTTTAACCTCTACATGTGTACATTGTCACATGTAAACCCATTCTCAAACGCGCACACTCAGACACACAAACTCACGGGATCGATTTTCCACAGCCTCCTCCAACACAACAGTCCCGAGGCAACTACCACAGTTGGAGTTGAATCCCGGGTCAGGTTTTCATTCAGCTTTCGTTTATAATAACGTCTAAGGTTTAAGTTGTGGTCACCGCTTCTCCATACACAATTGTTGCATGAAACAAAGAAAAAATACATCACATTTTCCCCTGAGCTATGTGGTTTAATGTTGCTGAACCCATATTGTTGTTGACGTGTTGCTGGAAAGCAGGCGCATTCAGACTTGGAGGCTCCATCACATGACAGAAGCTTGTGTGTGTGTGTGTGTGTGTGTGTGTTTGCTCGCAGCAGATCAGTTGGTAAATTTTAGAATGTGTCGTGTGGAACAACAGCTCTGAGTGTTGAGTGTGCCATTGTACTGTGTGTTGTATTAGCGGGGCAGATCATACTGGCTGCCATGTGTCTCTCATTAGGCTATCTTTGGCAGGACGCTCGGCTCAACAAGAACGCCATTCTCCACCAACACACCCTGCACTCCTTCCCCGCATCCCAGCAGAGTCCCTCCTCCTGTGGCTGCTGGTCACTCAGATGGGACTGAGTTTAATGAAGTTGAAACGGTCCAGTCCGTCAAGAAAGTTAGGTCAAAAAAAAGCCAAAATGTAGCTGCAGTTAGTGCATAGAAATCTCATGAGATCATTATCTATTAAAGGCTTTGCCTGAAGGAATTGGATGACATTATTTCCTGTGGCTTTCACACTGTACAATAGAGCTGATTCGTCATTCTGGCTGGAAAAGAATGCTTAGACATCAGACTAAACAGCAAGGTCAGCCCTTTTATTTTTTAAAAAAAGGTTTGATAGTCTGTTCAAGATCCATTTCTAGGAAAGAACTCGAGGAAAATGTGAATATTTAAATATCTACATATTACATATTGATTCCGTATGATCCGTATTCATTTCTGCTGACCTTGTAACTCAACTAGTGTTTACTGTACACTAATCCACCCGAACAAGTTGGGCGTTAAGCTTTTACAAAAGCTGTATGGTTTACAGGGAAAACTGAGGATCGCAGTTGCATCACTGTTTGAACCACACCACAAAGAGGAAGAAGAAGCACTACAACAATGCTTTGCTAACTTTATACTCACTGTAAATTCCAGAAAGACTTTCAATTACTCTGTGATGATACAATTGCTCCCAACTTTCTCTTAATGAAACTGTTTTTTAACCTCTTTTTAACTAGTAAGAGTCTTACTTCAATTAATCTCCTTTTCAAGTGCACCTTATTAATTAACAATGCAATAAAGTGGTAAGAAGCCACTGCACAAATGAAAATTGTCTACCATTTCTTCTTTAGTGGTTTTCTGAGGCTGCCTTGCTTGCATGTCCTTTACGTCTGCCCATTAGGAGGAAGTGCACTCTTTTAGGCATTTTAGTGTGGACAGAGGTATTTGCAGAAATGAGCTCAAACACCTGGTGTGGATATGTTGTTTTGATTTCCTCCCTTCGTTCCCAAGAATCTCCTCTGATTTCAAGCTTTGGGGGACACCCAGAAATACAATCTGCCTTTTTCCTCTAATTTCTGATCTTGAATGAGTCTTAGACTTGTCTGTCCGCAGATAATCGCGAAGGAGAGCAGATAAACCTTGACCAAGTTGTCTGAGTTTACTTGATCCAATCAGTACGTGTGCTACATTACACAGACTGAGTGACGCCGGTCAGTCAGTGCACATGTAAGAGGTCCGTCAGTCTTGACTTAACTGATTGTCCTTCTCTTCTTTCACCTGCCCTCCAGTCACTGCAGAGGGCAGACCCCACACACGAGGCCAGTTACATAACACTGCCACTGTGTGTTTTCAGGAGCAGCCTAGTTCTGCTGGCTCAGGAGGAGAAAGAGATGGCCTTGCACTAACCTCACCTCCGCATTTAGATCGCCACAGTCAGCACACATGCAGTAATGCACACGCTGAAATAAAAAATGCCACTGGATCTTTGCAGGTCTTTTGTTACTGAAAAAACTTAATTCAGTTTTTAATCAGCTGAGATCATAACAAAAAGAAGGTAGCTCAGTAAGGCAACCAGAGTGCATAACACACTGCATGTTTAATATGCCTAATATGTGCTGATCAGACAAATAATACATGAAAAGTTGTCTGTGTGTGGCAGCAGGTGCCCTGTAGGCATGGAAAAACTCCTTACAGCTGCGTGGTGGCCCAATTGGCAAGTGGATAATGGGTTCATTGTGTTATGCTCAGTTTGTAGGTTGGTCAGGTGGCAGGAAAAGAGTTAGACAGAATTCACTACCAAAACAAAGAGCCTGGAGGCTTCATATAGGCTGTAAAAGTGGCAGGCAAATTGGTTATAGGAGCTGCTGCAGCAGCCAATGGCTTCTCTGCTCAGCTTCTGGGAACAAGAGGCCCATTTGAAGGGAGACAGGAAGTGCCTGGGCGCCTCACTTCCTGTTTATCAAGTTTGTCCCGGGCAAGGGTGAGAGGGAGGGGTGGTCTGGCGTGGCTTAATTGAACGTAGAAGATGGTGGTGAGTAGGTAAGACTTCCTTATTTGCTTTCTGTCTCAACCTAAAACACACCGTACACACACTCTCTCTTTCTCTCTCTCTCTCACTCACACACACACACACACTTGACTGCATAGCTGTGTAATTGCCTCTGTGCTGCAGTGCCTTTGGAAGCTGTGCCCCCTAATTTGTTTCAATTATCTACCATCTGACATGGCGCTGTTACCAAGGATAGACTGAAGAGAAAGATGATAATAAAAGGACAGGGAAAGTTACATGTAGCCTCCAGAAATGCAGCTTCATTGAGTATAGATTGTCATATTTCACACATTTGAAGCACAGCTGGATCTCACTTACGTCACGTCTCACGCACAAACATTGAACACCCTCCCTGTGAGGCTATATTTAATCAGAGTGGCAAAACTCTGGCTCCAGAGCGAGCAGGGATGCTGCAGAGTGCTGACTCCAGCATGTTCTGAGGTGGTATTCATAACATTTATTAGGTTCACTTAGAGAACTTGAAGGCTGCTAGCCAAACAAGGACAAACCTTGAACAAAATACCCTTTTGTACCACTTGTTTTAAGTCTTAGTTGGGGTTTTTGTCATTGTTGAAGTCTTTTGTGTTGTAGACAGATGTGCACACTGCACTGGCGGCCCTCCCATCCCCCTCACTGGGAGAGATGATGTCACTGCATAAGCTCATCTTCCCAGGTGGGAGTCAGATACTTCTCTACTTCCAGCCAATCAGAGGCTTGTTTACACCTGAAACCCTTGACACACAGACACTTACACGCACACATACACAACTTCATAGTGTTAAGAGCCGCTGATCTCATCTGCTCATAAAAGGATCAGATGATATTGGTCTCACTGTAGCTCATCCGTTAACGTAGGGCTCCGTCGAGGGCGGAGGACGATGTGAGCTTCAGTGTTCAGCAGCATAGCGAGGGCCACACACGTCCCTGCTCAGGCTGCTCCAAGGACATCTATTGATTTGACCTCTCTTGTGTCTCCTTTCTATTTATCTCTTTTACTTTCCCATTATTACACTGGCAGCAGCTGCCTCCGCCCACTTCCTTCCCTTGCTCATTGGCGCACCATCTGTGGACGCCTGGCGTGTTTTTTGTTTTGTCACCATATGTGTTGGTTAGGATGTTTTTGAAAAAGGAGGAGGGAAAAGTCAGCCTGAATGTAAATTTAATAGCTGTTTTCCCTCTGTCAGTGTTTGTGAGATTGTATACATATGTGACTCTGCGTCTTTTGTCTCCCAGCAGACTCACCCAGGGCTTACTGTAATATTTCCCTCATGCCAGTCTCTGACAAAGTGACGGGGCTTCGCTGTGGTTTCACTGTCATCCCAGCAATGCCCTCAAGGAGCAAAACATGCATTGCTTTGTCCAGGAATTTCCATAACGTTTGCTGCTTTTCTCTTTGTCTTCAAGCCCCCCTCCTCTCCCCAGTCTGCCTGGTCCTCTCTGTTGCAGTTGCCACACAGAAACACGTGACTCCATCACCATGTTATACCAAACAACACCTCTCTGCCTTTGCCAAACATGTGCACACTGTGTGTTTTTCCTCCTGATTAGCCTCAAGAGACTGATATTTACTGACATCCTCATATGATCATCTGTCGAAGCTAATTAATGGAAAATAAGTACGTCTTCGGGTGGAGCACATCCTCCAAAAAATTAGCCTGTGTATGGTGTTACTGTGGGCTCAGTATTGCTATTGCTTATATTTTTGTGCTGCGGCTGTTTGGCGTCAGTGTTGCTGCTGTTGTTGTTATGGGTGGATGTCCATGAGAGGCGGTGCTGGTGGTTCAAACATGCCTGCCTGCCTTCCTTCCAAGTGGCTTCCTTGGAGAGATCAAACTTCCTCTCTGGGAAGGAGAGCTGTTGCACAAACACAGACTTACATTAACTCAGTCTGTACACCTCTAAGCCGATTAGAGGTTAAAATGCACACAGAGGCGCACTCACCAGAAGTTACTACAGGGAGAAGTGACACACTCAGCTTGGTTTTTGGTTTGTTAATCTGTTGGCCTCCATCAGTCACATGCTTCTCTTCACCTCGTTGCAAGCTCCTGGGTGTGACCGCTTCCTCCGCCTTCATCACTCCCGGTGTTAATCAAACTCACACAATGGTCCAGAGTTTCCTCTGCTATCAGATGGTGCTGAGATCTCGTCTAGTCATCAGGGAGGTGGATTTTGTTTTCTTTCTCATTTTTCTTGTCTTCTCAGGATTTGGGGGGTAAACTAACACACTGAGGAAGTTTTTATTTTTGCTTTTCACTGTTTACGCACATCCCTGCGTCATCACTCTTTCAATACAGCAGAATGTGCCAGAAAGAAGACAAAAGACAATGTTTTTTCGTTATAGTTTTTAATCAAGCACCTTGTGAACTGTGGCTCTCGGTTCACTGCACTAATGAATTTTTAAATGTGCACCTCTCAGAGGTTGTGTGTGTGGACAGAGAGGCACTGTCTGTACTGTTCTCTGCAAATGTCCTTGTTCACCCTGTTTGACCGTGCGGCTGTTGCGATAAGCAGAGCGGCAGATGTGTATTGGCTGATTTAAAGCCAACTGCAGTCTCAGGGGCTGCTGTGACAAGTCGAGCGATGCTCCTCGGCGATAACCGCTACTGTAGAAAACGGAGTCGAGCTGATGGATACATAATGTTCTCGCACTCACATCTGTGGAGAACAGTGTTAGAAACAGAATCGAATGGTGGCAGGGACATGAGCGTTTTCTCAGAAGCCCACGCCATTCACCGAGCTGCAGATTCAAAGGAAATCTGACAGTGGGAGAGGGTCAACACTGGACACGAGGAACAAATATGAACTTTCATCCTTAAGGAAATGAATCAGATTATATTACAAAACAAGCCTCAATACACAAAATAATACATAGCTTTGAAAAAATAAATATATGTATTTATGATCAAATGAAAAAAATGTTACAGAAATTACACACAAGATATATAGCTTCTAAAATAATACAGATTTATTGTTTACTTTGAAATATTGGAACATTTTATTGAACATTATTGACATTGCTATGTGAGGACAGCACTCTGTGAGCCTAGATCTGTTCATCTTGTTTACTGTCAGTAGCCCCAGTTCAGCAGGATTAGGCCAGGTCAGCTAGTTCCATGTTCTCAGGGTTAAAGAGCAGCAGGGCGTCGGTCGGGGTGAAATAACAAATGAAGCACCAACATGCCAGACAGTCTGATGGATTTGAACTCAGTGTCTGCTGAAATGGAGATCTTTCCTCTGGGAAAAGGGTCCCCTAAACCTCTGCTTTCATCTGTCATGTCTGTTTGTTGTTGTTTTTATCACACGGGCTGAGGGAATGCAGAGTTATGTAATATAGCTAGAAATGGACTTGAGTTGTTAAGGAGCAGACTAATGCAATTTGTCATGTGCTCTTTAGGCAGCGTGTTGATCTTTATCAGCTATTTTTTAAATCATTATCATTTGCTCTGAGTAAAATTTGGCCTCGGGTGACACACAGTCATACCTTTCTTTATGTAACTCAGATTTTAAGCATTTTTCACATGCTGTTGTATATTTTTACGCTCCTCGTTAGAGTCAGTTATGTACAGTATGTCGCTGCAGTCACTCTGTGATGGACTGGCGGTTCTCATTCTCCGCCGTCTTATGGTTTGCCTCGAAAGCACCAGTGAAATTTTCATGGTAAAGGAACATTCTGTGCATTTTAGTCTGTGTGTGGTGTGAATATGTTCTTGGAAGTGCTATAAGTTACATGCATCCACATTCCCTTCTAAAGGAGATCTGTGACTAAACGCCCTCACTTAGGAGTTAATGAGCTGGATCAGGGCAGGCATGCACAGCCTTGGAGCTAAAAAGCAGAACGCCACCCAAACTGTGCAAGAACCCCGCACCCTCCTCTTTATCTCTGCATCATTTGCTGTTAAGACTCACTCACAGTTCCTGCATTGCTGTGTGCGCTTCAGTTTTTGTTTCATCTCCCCAAAGCCCATTAGCAGACTTGACATCTGGACGGTGCTGTCACCTGTTTTGCAGAGTCTGATTTTTGCAGACAGGGCTGAAGGTCTGTGCTGGCAGTGCCCTCTGGTTTTGTTGTTTTTCATTTTTATTTTTTTCTCCTGAAGAAAGTGAAAAGGGAGCTCTGTTCGCCCTGAAGCCCAGTGGTCTACCCCGTCGCACTCCACCCTGCACACATACATCCTGTGCAAACATGGGCGCTACCCCAAACCTTTTCCCGCCACCTCCTCTTTCCATGATGGTCTTTTTCTCCATCCAGCCCCCTCCACCTTATTCTCTTCCGCTTCCACACTCACATAGACGCTAACACACATGCACCTTTTAGACACACACAGACTCTTGTGCTCCTGAGCAAACAGTAGCTTATGTCTGACCACAGCTCTCCCCCTTTTTCTCCTCGCACCTCCTCCCGACGTCACAAATGCCCTTTTTCTTGCCTCCTAACCTCACTTATCCTTGTTTATTAGTCTTTCTAATACTATTTCTATTACTCTTTGTGTCTTTTTCACATTTTACAATCTCTTCTGTTCATCTTGCTCAACCTCACTGCCAGTAGTGGAAAGTAGCTCATTAAGTTTTATGGTCTTCAAAGGATGCTGGCATCTATAGCGTCAGCACAGTCCTGGTTCGGTTTCAAGTGTCACTATAAGCGCACAGAACACACACACACACATCTGAGCGTCCACACCCTTATTATAAAACCTGGCATGGAAAACTCAGTCTAGCTGTGAGGTTGTGTAAGTTTCAATGTCTGCACTGAGAGACCTTTTCCCAGGGTGTGAAAGCTTCTCTGAGCTTTCCTCACACTCGGATGCAAAAGATAAAAATCTCCAATTGCCTCTAAACTCCTCTGCAGTGTCAGGTTGCTTGTCTTAAAAGATTTTCTGTTTGACTGAACTTACCTGATGTTACAAATCTCTGCACACCTACATTTTGTGCCAGCAGATGGCAGTGTTGATCCCACACATAAGTTATATCTGTGTGTGTACCAAACAAGGAATGTTTCTTTCCCACAATCTGGGCACTAATGCCAAACAACTGGAGCTGTAATCTGCAGGTAATGTTTTGGTTCAGTTCAGAAATGTTCAGAATTTTATCTGCAGTTGGGAAAGTTTAGCTTGTGTGTGTCCAAATGTCAGTGTCAAGGTTATCATGCTCTTCCCAGGAAAAGAGAGGTTTATTAGAATTCTAGGAAGACGTGTTGCCTCTGGGAAGCTTTTCTGTTTCCTCCAGCAATGCAGAGGTATTGCATTATGAACACACGTAGCCTTGCATAATGTGCCAGCATAATGGCTCATATAGTTTCAGAGCTGAGCTGTAAGTTCGTTCACTTGGTGACAGTTACAAGCTATACTCACATTCTCTTCGGTCCTCCTGTTGCCTGATTGATGAGTTCACAGTGCGCCCACCCCTCACCGTCTTTGTTCTCCAGTTCTTCTGTCATGTGGTTAATCTCATGACACTGATGGAGTGACCTTGCCACAGACTTGTGGTCATTAACAGGACAAAGCCTCATTACTCTTTCCCCTTTTACCTGCATTTCTGAGGACAGAGTCCCTGTGACCAGGCTATGAAGACCAGTGATGCAGCAGCATGTCACAGGTCCTTCTACAGGTGTGCTACCCCACCTGTCTCTCCTCCACCCTGACCAATAATCCCTGACCTTTTCCCAATGAAAGTTATATGATTGTCGACCTTGCACTTGAGCCTCGGGACTGACAGGTACATGTGTGTGTGCTCACACGCTTACACTTGACAGGCAGGTGTCTGACTGGCTAAATGCCGAAATATGGGATGGATCGAGACTCTCCCTTGCTAAGGAATGTAGGGAGGAGGAGCGCACCGGGCGTCCAGGGCATGCTGTGACAACCTCCCACACCGATCCAAACTCTTTCACTCTTCTCATCTCGCTCAAAGTTCTGTTTCAACTTTCATTGACCCCTCTTTTTTCTGTTCTGTTTTTCACTTCCCTAAACTTGTGTTGCTCTCTCTTCACCTCTCTCACTTAGCTAATCTTAACGACCCCCTTATTCTCACTTCCTACCGCCCAGTCCTTCTCCTTCTCCCACTCATCCATATCTGTGCTTCATGTTCAATTCTGGCTCATTCTGGCTGACATGATCCATGTAGTATCCATGGTGATGGTGATTTATGAACATCTGGACACAAGTCTGGTATTTCTCATCTCCTGTTATCTTCTTCCTAAATCCTTCTCTTCCTACAGCTGTAAAGCAGTCAGAACATGGCCTCCTGTCTTTCACCTCATCCACTCTCTCTCCTTTGTAAACTTGCTATTGAAGTCATCTCAGTGCTGTTAAGTTTGCAGAGGCGGTCAGACATTTCAAACATGAACATTTCTTAACTAACCTGACTTCTAATTGGATAAAAAATGCAGTGGCAATTATGCAGACAGGTATTTTCCCCGCGATTCCATTGCTGCTGTTAAATGGAGCATGAAATTGATCGCTAATATGTTTGCTCATGAAGTGCACGGTTACCTCCCAAACAAGAAAGGCCAAGTCAAACCAAAATGAGGGCTATATTTATTAGATCTCATGCTCTTGATATCTTTTAGTTCACTCCTCATGTAGCTTTTGCCCCTTAGCTCTGCTCTTCTCTCCTTTTGTGTAGCCAGACTGTGTGTGCAGAGAGCGATGGCATGTCTTTGCATGCAGCCCTTCCCCTGCAGGAATGCAGAGCAAAGGAGAGATGAAGCCAAGGAGAGGGAGAGCGCACAGGCAAAGAAAGAAGTGCAATAAAGTTGGAGAAGGTCAAAGAGAAACATGTGGGCAAAAACTAGTTGGATTCACTAGAGCTTAATGCACAGTGTATATACTGATCTGTAGACAGTAGGCGTGAATGTGTTTTATAGAGGAGTAGAAAGGTTCATGAAATCTCTGTAGACTCCCACAAAGTCTATAGAGGTGGACCCCCGCTGCTTTGGCAAGTTTGAAGCTGCCTTTCTGGCCCAGGGTTTTGTTTGCACGTGCTCTGACATACACTGTACAGATGTTTGTTACAGGCCACACATGCTCAGTGTTTCTGCACTGCACAGTCCGTTTATCTGCCGAGTTTTTGCAGAAGTGAAATGCAAAGGGAATTGAATAGGTTGTGAGATTGATTGCATTGCCTTTTCTAGGATCAGTTCTTTCCTTTTTGTCCTCTGGGAGGAGAACGTGGTAGCAGGTGATGTATTTTTGTTTTATATTTATAATTTTCCCAGCTCTTGCAGCAAACACAGCACTCTATTGTCTTATCTAGGAGTTGCAGGGCAGGTCGCTGGGTTCAGTGTGCAGAGTGTCTCCTGGCCCTGCTGACCTTTATCCGGGCCTATAGAAAACCCCCAGGCACTAAAGACCTTCAGTCTGCACTGTTTTCACTGGCTAAGACCTTACCTAAACACACTACACACTCCCACATGCCCAGAACGCAATGCCAACAGATCTTATGGAGCAACTTGGAACTGCTCAGATTTTTATTCCTTCATTTTGGTTTCAACATGGTTGGGCCCCTGACACGTCGGTCATTTTGATCCCAGCTATGATTGGCTGGAGATTCACTCTGGCAGGGCCGGTGACTGGGCTGTTGCCAGGCCCCAAGGCGCATCTGCTACGGTTGTGACTCATGTACCACTGGCCTGGAATCAGTGTTTTCTTTGTCTCAAATAGGTGGAATGTCCGCTGACTTTCAGACCCAACCTGTTGAGCCAGCTATCCCTCTCTGAGTGGCGAAGAGAGTGTCCAGCATGCTTTGTCCAAAATGACCCACTATTGAGTAACTTTTAATATTTTTTTATGTGAGTTTTGCTGTCGTTAAACAGCTCTAGGTAACTTTCCAATATTAGCAAATGTCTAAAACTCGCAGCAGCTTTTACATACCGATATGACATTTAACCCGACATAGTAACACCTCCTTCCTCCTCACTGGAGCATTATGACGTCAAGACTGTAATGATTTGAATTTCTCACATTTTTCCTCTACCACAGCCTTTATTTTCCTTGTGTTATCTGTTAGTCTTATCAGTTGCTGCTGTAACTATCATGCTTATTGTTATGTCTTTCCTCGTGAGACTAAGCCTTAACACATGCTTCTATCACAAGGCCAGTGATGTCACAGTGTTTCCATAAACTGCCTTTACTTCATCAGCTTGCCTCCCATTCTTATCATTGTTACCAGGTTGGCTGTGTTTGATGATGTAAACATACTTGAAACGGCTTCTTGCTCCTGATAAAAGTCAACCTCTGGAGGGTATTTTTTGTTAAACTAGTTCTTACATAAGGCTTGGCGTACGTCTTACCCACAAACAAATCAATATGTAATCAGAAGGAAGCAGTTTTAACTTGTATATTTACCACTTAGTCATTACAACCCACATCCATTTTCAGAAGCACTCCCTCTGAAAGGCTCGGTATAGTGCCAGTAATCTGTTCTTTCCAGCAACATCTGGTTTGTTGAGCGCACATGAGTGATGCCATGTCTTGTCTGCATCGTCGAAGGGAAGGTGACTGTGACGTTAGCAGAAGAAGAAAGCGTAAACCTCTGTCTGCCAGACAATGGAATGTGTCCATTGGTTTCCATCTACGTCAGACGTTGTGTAAGACGTGTCCAGCTTATGCAGCTCAAAGGCATCTTCTGTCTCTTCACCTGCTCGCACAACAGGACGAACTACCGTACCAGTGTGACAACATACTGCCTGCTCAATGAAAGAAAAAGGGCAGTTTTCATGCCTGGTTCTCCGAAGCATTTTCTCAGCAACACGAACGCAGCAGTGATTGTAGACGCCCTGACCAGTCCTCAGTGATCTTGAATGGATGTTTTCTATTTTCAGTGACCACACAATTCCGATAGTTAGAAGCATATTAATGGAAAGTTCCTTGAGCATGGGATTTCCATTACAGCCAGACAGCTTTACCAGCTATTGCAACAATATTACACTGTAATAGATTACATAACTCTTTTTATAAAGTATTTAGACTGTGCTGTGTATTAATCTTCAATTCTAGTGCCTATATGATGTCAGAATATACACAATATGAAATTTTATTACAAGTATGTGATCTAATCTTACTTGTTTCTACCTTTTTTTCTTAAATATGAAGCCACAAGCATTCAGTGCAGTTGATGCATTTCATTTATTACTAGAACAGCACTGACTTTTGATAACTGAGCTTTCTGACAGAGCATCCCCCGCCAAAAAATATCCCAAAACATTCACACATCTCTTTATTAGTTCTTGTTTCTCTTCTCAAGATCAGTTTCTTGCCTGCTTAAACACTCACTGATGAAGCTGCTCACTTATTTGTGCATACTCACACATACTCACACACACATATGGCATGTTCCCCCTCCCCTCCCTGTCTTTGCACTGTTTTCTGTGTTCTTTATGGGCCTGGCAAGGCAGGCTGATGCTATAATTAGCACCAGGGGAAGAGTCAGTGCCCTGTTCTGGTCTCTCTCCCCTCGCCCCTCAGAGCACAGCAGCACTGACTGGGCCTCCGAATCGCCCGTCTCCACCCACCAAACTGCCGTTCAGTGTACAGCCCCCCCCCAAGTGGGGCATGCAGGAAGACAGACGGTCATGCAGGATGCGGGTGCAGAAGGGCGCCCGTCAGACCCTCCGTCTCTTTGATTCTTTCAAATCATTTCGCCGGATCATATAGGGGCTTCGAAACAAAGACAACGGGGCCTCAGAGGGTCTGAAAGTCTACAATAAACATGCTCCTCTGGCATTTCTGCAGACACTACACGCACCTTTGCACACACAAATTATACATCCTCATATATATACACACAGTCCTCACACGCAACACCCTCACAATGTCTTTTATCTTGCCCCCACCCACATACAAGCAGCTCCTCATAGCTCCATGGATTCTGTAGATTAATGTGTGTGTGCGTGTGTGTGTGTCCACGCTATAGCTGACCGTTGGTCCAGTACTTGTCAAATCTGCAGGCCCAAAATTCGATGTCTGAGGACACCAAAAAGAAAAAGAGACTTGTTACAGAAAAGGGGCGACAATGAAGTGGGGAGGCGAAAACAACAAACCAAGGAAGGGAGGAGAAATGTGTGAAGAGAGCAGTGGAAGAGAGAATAAGAGGGAATGACTGTCGAGAGGCAATAATTAAAGGGAAGAACAGTGAAGGAATGATAGTTTTGTAACACCAGTTGTAATCTTCTCATGAGTGGAAGGGCTTCCAATAGACAGTGTTCATTTCCTCTTGTTCATTTTGTACTTTAAATGTTGTTGGCTCAGCTCCTTGTTGACAATTTAATTAGAATTTATATCATGCTCATGCTTCAAATCAAGTCTGTAAAATGAAAAGTCTCAAATTGTTGTTCCAAACAATTCCTCTCAGACAAAAGCCTGGCCCCACAAAAATGCAAAGAAGCCTGTGGATGTTCTTACAGATCCACCTTTGGCTCCCAAACAGGCTTTGTTTGATTCTCGTCACTGGTTTCTCTGCTTTTTACAGTCGTGTTCGAACACGCCTGACTGCTGCCAGCCTGTCATAGCTGGACTCCAGGTGAAGTACAGAATCGGCAGGAGGAATGTCGCCAGCAGGCATGGCACTAGTTCTCGCAGCGATAAAGGGTGACACGCTGTCACACTTGGCGGCTGTTTATTAGTAGGAAACTTGCAGTAAAGTTGTCGTAACTCACTTTAGTTCCAGTTGTTCCTGCAATAAATTTGCATGCCTGATATGTTGTTTTTTTTGTTTGTTTTTTTAAGCTTTTTTATCTGGCAAAAGGACAGCTTGAACTGCTTGGAGAAAATTCCTGTCTGCCATGTTTCACAATCCTTATTAGCAGACAAATTTGCTTAGTTTAATAACACATTAATGCATACAGTGTATTACAGAAAAACAATTTTAAATATGTAGCTTTTTGCTTATGAAAGGAGCCAACTTGAGGTCACAGCTGCATTGATGCAATCATTCATAAATTGATATCATGCATTACCAGTTTTCTTCCCTGTTTTATGAATTGTTCGTTGTTGTTGTTATTAGGATGTTTGTGTAAGCCTGTAATATTACAACAGGCTTATAAAATGTAGCTACACCTTTTTATTTCATTGTAGTCGACAGTTAATAGCTGGCCACCTGTTGCTACATTCTAACTGCACTCAGGAGAAAAAAAAAGGACGAACCACGTCCACATGGGCAGACTTTGACGTCGACCCAACTCCGCCCACACGACCGTTTCTCCTCCTCTGATTGGAGGACAGCCACAGAGGGGGCGGGCTCTCTGTAAAGTCTGCTCACAAAGTTTTTCTGTCTCCTGTACAGTGAGTCATAGTTTCACGTAGATCAAACCCTGGTGTTGCTCCGCGCTGTAACAAGGGGGGAGACGTCCTGGTATCTTTTTTTTTTCTTCGTCTTCATGTTTTAAGCTATGGTCGGAGATTATTGCTCCTTTTCTGGAGATAAGACGGACATGCATTCACAGAGAAACTCCAAAAACGGACTAAGTTGCAAAATGGTGCTTCAGGCGGTCGGAAAAGTGCTAAGGTAAAGCTACATTTAAACTTGTCAGATGTGGCATTCGAGAGTTTTTTTTACTGTTAAATTTGACTTTTAAATGTGTCGAATATCGCTTTCTTCTCAAAAGTCAAAACCCTCGTCGGGTTTGTATTTACTTTACGGTAATTTTCCGACGTCGTATTTCATCTTTTCTACACTGTTACAGAGCATATCCCCCTTCTTGTAATGTAAAAAATACAAAAACACATGTTATCTTTTACTGTGCCTCTATAGCTCGAGTTAAAGTAGCTTGTCTCTTCAGTGCAGTAATTACACATGTACGGGGGACCTTCTGATTCCGGGGTCAAAGCAAATTACCAGCCGCTGGTGATTGGGGGGAGACATTCCTCTTCCTGCAGCTCCTACTAACAAGACTCAACAAGAGCAAGAGAAATGTGACACTGTCCCCTCATCTAGTCTGATATATTATTTAGCATCAGTAAGGTTTTAAATTGGACAACTTAAAGAAGCAATTATTTTAAATCACAGACCTTTTTTTTTAGCTTTTCATGCAAATTCATCCAAGAAGAAAAAATATGCTTTTGATTGTAATTATATCCTGTTTCACTTCATCCCATCTACACTGCAGGCCACATGGTAAACTGAAACTTAGCTACATGCATCCTATTATCTGTTTGTGCTTTCTCTACATAGAAAGAAATTTGACCTATATTTTATGTATAAATGGTGCTGTGAAAAATGCATTTTTTTCACTTTCATCTAAAGGTCGTAATATGATGGAGCAGGCGCACTACTTCAAGAATGCATGACCCAAATAGGAAGGTTAACAGTGTGTTTGTGTGCCATACAAAGTAGCACAAACAAGTAACCCAGTCACGATTAATCCTCGTGGAGAATCAATGCAGTTCAAGCAAAAATATGTCCAAGGGGGTTATGAATGAGGCAGATGTCAGCCCAGTTTGCTTGTGTGCGTTTACTCCGTCTGTGTCATGTGAAGAAGACATGCAGTCATTATGAGTGTCTTCCTCCAGGGGACAGACCGTGATGTTAATGCTGTGATGAAGTTTCCTCTTACCTTTCAAGTCTGCGGACAGGTGGTTTTTTTTTTTAGCTACTGCCCAAAGGGCACATTCCTCAAAACCTATTGTGTTTTGTGAAGATGTGAACAGTGATAATGAGGAGAATATCTGCAATCTTAGGACCTCTTTTTGACAGATTGTGAGCAGGATGTAATGGTTACAACAGAAAGTGTTATTGTACAGTATGTTTTCATGTCTTTTGCAAGACTTGTGACAGGTAGAGGCATGTTTTGCTGCTCCTATTTTAGTGGGAGCCCAACCTCCTTACTTAGGAAATCAGCTGGCCACAAAGAAATACACCATTAGTGTATTTGCCTGGAAGGGACAAAAGGTTTTTTTTTTTTGCAGATTTGCCATCTTGAGGAAAAACTGAGCGAAAAACACTCCATCAAAGTTAACAAGGATGCATAGTTTGCAGTTTTATGAGGGCGTGGGGGGCGCTGTAGACCTGTTTATTGCTCCATTTGTAACCTGTTTCCTCCTCCAGTCAATGGTTGAATACCCTTGGCTTGGAAGCAGGTATGAATACTGGACTGGCAAAGATAACGAAGATAGCTTTTGGCGGTTTAGTACCCTGAGAGTAAACATGTAGCCGTGTATAATCTTGGCTGCACTTTCAGAATAGGCTTCTTGAATAGTGGGGGAAAAATTGGTTCCCTGAATCTCATTGTTTCAAGGTTAAGGTTATCAGTTTGTAGAGAAATCTCATTTGGCTCTTTAGTCAAATTATCTGTGTCATTCACTTCCTATCGCCAAATCGATGTCTGAACTAACCTCCTTCCAGCAAGACGAGGTTAAATTTGCCAAGTGCTTAACCAGTGGTTGGTCTTATCTCGTTCCAAACCCCCTTCCTGTTACACATGTGTGTTGTGATGTTGATGAAGCTCCATTATGGTGCTGGCAGGGAGTCCTTACGTACTCTGCAGGCCTGAGAGCCACTGAATGGGATTTAGCACAGGATGGCAAGGGGAAGAGGAGGTAGCCAGAGCTGTGCTGGGCAGGGTTAGTAGTTGAATAACCTTTTTTCGTGTGTGTGTGTGTGTCTTTCTGTGTGCACATGTTTAAGCCTGCAGCCTGGCTACAATTCTCATTTACTCATTTACAGTGCTGCTTTCACTCCTGGTGATGCTACTGATTAAGTGGTGGCAGCTGCGCCTTCTTTGTTTTTGCTTCCTTCTTATCTCTCCACTCCAGAACTAAAACTGGTGGGTATTTTTGCGCATCAGTGCCCTTTTAAAACACAGAAACTCCAGGAAAAACTGTGACGGAGCAGTTATCCAGCAGGCTTGAGCAACAGAAGGCTGAATCTAAGGTTTAGTCCATCCTTAACTCTGTCTCTTTTTAGCCCTGTAATGGCTGCTGTGGTTTAGCTTTGGTGCGCTCAGACTGCCTGCTTTTCCTCCGTTTGTGGTTTTTCGGGGAAAAGAGCCCTTGAGTCTATTCAATTTTAATCCTGAAATAGATCAGCAGGCTTAGAGAAAACGGATCCTTCTGAAGCTGCTCTTTTTACAAAATGGCAGAGTTCATTCACGTAGTTCTTGTCTTATCATTGAAGATCGAACTGATGTCCTGTTGATGTTTTATTACAAAATTATAACCTGTGACTACAGTGAACTTCACAGTCGGATGACAAAGGAACAAATAACTTTGACATTCGGCTGATTCTCCTTGTAGACTGTCAAGCGCTTCTTAATGCCTAGGTCAGATAGATTTGTCTGATTTCTCCTGGGTAGAATACTTCTGCTGGTGCTTCTTACCTTTCTTACCCACATCATAGACCCTGGGAGTGTTTTCCAGTGAAACTATACTGTATTGGGGCCAGGTGTTGACAAGAAGAGCATATCTTTGCACTTCAGAGGGCCTCTTCTTGTTGCAGAGAGATAAGAAAAATGCCCTGTACTTGAGACATCTTATTCAGCTCTTCTTTTGACATGCACTTATTTTCTGCCTCAAGTTTTATTGTATTTGCCTTGGTGTGGTGCTCCAGTGAATTAGATTTTAGATGAAACATTAATTTTTTTTAGTTACACTTCTCAAAGCAAATCTTTCCAGTCAGTACAACAAGCAGCCATCTGGGAGAAGATGGTAGACGTCTTTGTTGTCAGTGCTGCTTGTGCTGCTCACCCTAGCAGATTGCATTAACTGCATCCATATGCCAATAGTTAGATTCCCCTGCGATCCAGAAGGCCAATCCAGGCAATAGTTGTGCAATATCTGGCTTGGCTGAAGCCACGTGCTTAACAGAAGAGTTATTACATGAGTTTTGTTCCATGGTTTTTAGAGTTTGATTGTGTTCACATTATAGAAAGAAACCAGTAAAACCACAAAATCCAGGGCCTTGTGGGTTTCAAAGCATGAATGTCACTGTTGATGGAATATATTCATGATTTGGTGTGGAGGTGATAACTATGAGAAAAGTGGTCTAAATGTTACCTAAGTACTGGTGTATGTATGTACATGAGGGAAAGGAGGAAAAGGGAGAGCTATTTAGTGGCAAATTGTAGTATTTTAAAGAAAGCACTTCAGCTAATTCTCCAGCATAGCTGTGTAATGTGGTCCCATGTGATTCTAGGATTAATTGGAACCAGGTTCTAGTAATGAGACAGCCTTGTGGTGTACCTGCCAGAGGGCTGCTCCTCTTTATACAAAGTTTATTTTAGAACCAAGTGTATTCAGTGTTCATTTGGCACACAGTCAGCTAACGTACAGCAGCTAATATTTGCACCAGTTTGAAGCCCAAGAGATGCATGTTTGACTGAACAGCCTTGGCAGACGCACACGTGCTTGCACAAACACAGTCTTTCAGACCAGACAGAACTTGCTTCTTCTAGATTTTCTCGGGGTCTCTGGTGGGATCAGGCTCGTGACGCAGCTGTTGTGACCAGCTGGGTCGACCATGAAAAGGGAAAGGGAGCTTCAGCCACAGTCGAGTGTATGTGCGTGTGTGTAATTGTGTGTGCTTGTAGGCACAGGTGTGTATGTGTGCCACAGTGTGTTTGCTGAGTAGCGTTGGTGTTGTACAAGAGGAAAGGTGGTGAGCGAAGACGGCTTGATGGTTGGGGGAGGTGGTGTTGCTGGGAAAAGTGAAAGGAGTGGCTAACAGACAGAGTTGAACAGCTGTCGGGTCAGTCACTCCACAGCTCTGCAGCACTGACCTCCCTGTCACCCAAGTATACAGCCCTATTTCCTTATTGTTTTTATTGCTGATAAACCCCAGCAGCTTGTTCTTCCTGCTTCTTGGCCCCCACCTTACTGTATTTGGTTTTGTATTGGCTGACCAGGTTTGCTTGATCACAAACCCTTATCATAGACTTGTTCCTGTCGGTGCCAGCCAGGCTATGGCTCTCCCCCCGGCCTGGAGACATGTGCCTGGCCCTGGCTTCAGTTCCCCTCCACTCCTGTCTCTGGCCTGCCCTGATCTGTCCCTGATCTGGTGAGGAGAAAGAGGCATCTGCTGCCTTTTATGGCAAAGACTTGCCTAGGAGAACTTTAACAAGAACAGACAAAGCTGTGTGTGTGTGTTGTAGAGAAGACAGACTATGTGCGTATGAGGGGAGGAGTGTTGGCATAGAGGAAGTTTTCTTTATCCTAAAATAAACTAATGGCTCCAGAATTTCACCTCCCCTCACCACACAAATGTTCACAAGAAGTGGAGGAGGCGTTTGTACGGAAAATGATGAAATTACAGAAAGGCAGGAAATAGCTCGGTGAAACAGAATGTTTTCAAAAGGATCATTTCGCAGGAGCCAACCAGTTTTTTTTCTGAAAGGCTTAGCAAAGCCTTTGAAAAGTTGTAAGGGTTGACGGTATCTCTAGATGAAGGTCCTTCCTTGGTTAAAGCTCTTTCACATGACGGAACATGTAGCTCACAGCGCAAAACCACATGGACCACATGAATCTGTCTGCGCCCTCGTGAGGAGGAAGACGTTTTTTTTGTTCTGTCTTGGAGAGAGAGAGGAAGCAGACATAGATTAGGAGAAATGAAAGACATTATAAACAAGCACTGGAAGGACCTTTAAATGTGAAAGAAAGAACAGTAATTAAAATATGAGTCAGAGTACAGGTCATGGAGTGGGGTAAATGGGAAGCTGGTGGGACAGGATAATGGTTAGGGACAGAAAGATGAAGGCAAAGGGCAGAAAAAGATGAAAAGGAAGGGTAAAGATGGGAGTGTGAGGCCTGAGGCTTTTGACCCTGAAAAATAGGATCTTTGGACAGGTGAGCCTGCAGCCACAAAGAGGGAAGGACAGAAAAAAATGCTTACAAGCCCAAAGTAAGACAAGATATTGCAGAAAACAAAGAGAATGTGCAGAGCAACGGAAGAAAAGAGGTGAAACAGAAAGTGAACAGTCATTAATATTTAGCCAGCAGTGTAATCCTCAGTGTCCTTGGCTCTTAAATGAGGCCAGAACAAGCTCAGGTACTGTCTGATTGGAAGAACAGAATAGCTTGAGGAATCATTACCCAACAATTGAGAACCTGAGCAATGGTGTGTGTGAGTCCTTTAGCCGTTAATGTTTTCACAGGAATCCCAAACACAGTTTACAGCTGAACATGTCTCATGACAGATAAATTAGACGGCAGCAGACATGTAAAAAAAAAAGGAAGAGGGAAGGGAGGATCTTAAACATTTACAAAGTAAAAGGCTGCAGGCTCTGTATGCATCCTCATGTTGACATGCCTTCCTTTGTTTGCTGAGGTGGAAAGCAGGGTGACGCTTCCTGGAGAAGGGAATTAAACTGCCCTGGGCTTTTGAACACTGTGCTCTGGCCAAGAGGCCTCGTGCCTCACAGTACTGTCATGTTTTGAAAGTGTTTATTAGTTCCCATGGATATCAGCTGGGCCTGTGTCGATCTACCGCCTCTCTCCATTCCTTTCTATCCCTCTGCTCTCATCCCTCTTCCATTCTCTTCTCTCTAAACCTATTTCTAATATCTCTTGCTACATGTGCACTGTGAATGTAATACCTTTCTTCCTGTAGAAATCCAACCAGTCATTGCCTCTTTCCTGCAGACTCAAGGGTTAGTCGCAGTCAAGCCCTAGTGAAAGTGAGAAGGGATTTGGCTGCTGCTGGAAAATAGTGTTTATGATCCCTGGTCATTAGTGCTGTTAGAACAGTTCTCCTCAGTCCAGGAGCCAGAGCTGCCGTCTTTCGGCAATGGCAGGGGATCTGGGAGTGCGAGTTGGAAGGAAAGGAGGAAAGCGAGAGCCAAGAACACATGGCTGGATCATTGTGTTTAGACAGAGGGTGTGGAAAGAGGAGGATGAGAACTAGCGATATAGTGGGTGAGTGCAAGAAGGCCGGAAATGAGGGTCAACAAAAGCACAATAAATTCAGGGAGCAAACTGAAACTCCCTTGTCCTTAAGCAAACCCAAACAACAGTAGTAGAGCCAAGTGGGAGCGAAATAAAGATATAGGCAGAGCTGGGAACAGGAACAGCTGTTACAGGGTGAGGAAAAGCTTGAGCAGAATACCAATCAAGCTGCATATTGTCAGTTCTAACATTTAAAGTCATGAAGAAGGAAGGTTGTGAGGCAGTCAGTTGCATTAGCCTGTATTTGGTATCAAGCTTTTCAACCTTCGACCCCAGCTTGCACTGCTTCCACCGATACAGACAGAGAGCAGGAGCTGGGGGAGGAAAGGTTACAGCCCTGGAAGTGCAGGAAGAGTGTGATATGGCATCCCTGTGCTAAAACTAGCAGTGGAAGTACAAGGCGCTGGGGACGGCCGTCTGCGTGGAAGTTATAGACCCTAACTTTAGGTCAGAGGTCAGCGTTAGAGGTCAGGTACAGCAACAGTGGACTCTTTGTTTGGTCTGTGTAGGCTGCTGTGAATCCAGTGTCGGAAAAGTCACAGAAAGGTTCTGATTATTGTAATCTATTTAGAAGAATTTTCGTCCCCTGTGTTTTATAGACTTGAGCTTAGGCTACTGTGTTTCTGACAGTCTGTCTGCAAGTAGCTTTTTCCATGCATATCAAGTAACCTGTGCTGATTTCCTTGTTCATCAGTGGAATTTTACTGCAGTACCAACTGGTGCTGATTTCTCTTCCATATTCAGTGCTGCCTCAGCGTTTGACCAGCACCGCTTGAAAATCTGGTTGCATACTATATGTTATTACAGCAGCATGATGTCAGTTGGTTTGGAAATTTCCCGTCGCAGCAGTTTAGCAAGAACTTTTATTACCTGACATTCTTTACAGAGTGCAGTTAACAGTAGTTTTGCCATTTGCATCATTCCGAGAGTTTTTCGCATCTTTTGTTTCCTTAATTTCCTCTTGTGCAGCTCATTAACTTGTCCTCTTTTCCTCTGTGTTGCAGGAAGTCAAAGACGAAGCCAAATGGAAAGAAGCCTCCGGCAGAAGAGAAGAAGCAGTACTTGGAGCCAGAGTTCACAAAAATCCGTGTGGTGGACTTCGACCTCAAGGAGCTGGTGGTGCTGCCCAGAGAGATAGACCTCAATGAATGGCTAGCCAGCAACAGTGAGTGACTGAATGTTGTAGTAGATAATGATGCACATGAGCAATATGTGGAGTTGGAGCTCAAAGGCTTAGACTGAGGATGATGTCTTGTCCAGCCAACAGAAACCACTATTGGAATTGCTAAACCTATGAAGCTCAGTGTTCGCTCCACCTTTAATTTTCTCAGTGGATTGGAATTGTCTTTCCAAGTCTGCGTGCACTTGTCATCTGTAGATAACAAGATGGTCCAGTGGTGCGAGCGTGCCAAACCCTTAACACGATCCAGGCCTGGCACGGCATTTGACTGTTCCCAACAACACCACACACCGCTTCTTTAAACACCATCGTTTACTGCCACGCTTGGTGCTGCGTTTTAACTTTTGCTGAAATTTATAGTTGTCATTATGAGCATCATTTATGGAGCTTAGTAAACTCAGTGCGGCCTGGCTGCTTGATCGATCTCATGAGACTCTTTGTTTTGTCCGTCTCCTTGGCTTTGCTTTGGTTACATATCCAAACCAGCCAGGTGCTTGCAGGGGGAAAATGAAAGACGCGCATTCTTCTTTCCCTTTTATTTCAGACTGATACAACACTGTTGTATAAAACCAGATGGGACATGATTTCACATGTAGATGTGTTTGTCATTATAAAATTGGAAGTTATATAACCTGGCTTGTATCAACTTGTATCCGCCACTAATTAGTTATGGCTTGAGGACAGACAGTAGAGTTGAGCAATGTTTTGATTAAATAGATTTCTTTAACCAAATCAATAATGATTGGAGCCATTTAATTCTGGCAGCATGTATAAATCAACAGAACTTTAACTGAAAATTTTCCAACTTAGTAGCTACTTTAAAGAGTTAGGGAAAAAAATGGGTGGGTCCAGTGCTATTAGTGTGTCATCGGGTTCATACCATGTAGGAAAGCCAAGACCTGGAGAGTTGAGATTAATCAAAATGAAAGTGATTTCATATCACACAGCCATTGCTTACTAGAGCAAGTGAAAATTGAAGTAAACTGCACCAATTTTTAACCTCATGAATACGGCTGTCAGGAAAATCATGATGTTCCCAGTATACTTTATACTATACGTAAGTGTAACATGTAAAGTCCAATAACTCTCCAAACTGTTTGGATTTCATTAATTGCATTTATATTCATTTGTTTTTCTTAGCTGGTTAGAGCTAGAAAAAAATCTCGTCAGCACTGAATATTTTCTTTAAGTGACCAGATATGAACAAGAATGTTCTTTGAGCATTTTTCCTTGCAGTTGAAAGCTCAACTGTTTGCAGTCAAAGAAAGCCTGCCATTTAAAGAATGTCACCATACCAGAAAGATGCCACAAGTTTGAGTACATCTAACATACAGAACAAATATTTTTGACTGTGGGAAAAATTTCTTCAAGCTGAATAGACCCCAGGTTTGCTTTGTTTTGCTGTTTTGCAGCGTGATACACTTAGAGGGAGTTTCCCTCACAGCAGAAATGCCTGTGACAACAACTTAAATCTTCTCCAAAGCTGCAGCCGCCTCACATTCTTCCATTTTTGTTCCAAAGGGTCACGCACTGTTGAAGGATGTGGTGACTTGATGGATTAGAATGTGCATGTGACTGATCACTGTATACACTATAGGTGTGTCCTCACTAACCATAGCAGAACGTGACGGCAAACACGCTACTGAATGTTCTGCCAGTGCTTTTTAACATCATTGTGACCTAAATACATTTGATTTATCCCTTGTGACCTAAAATCTTAACATGTTATGATCTGTCGTATCTTTTCCACAGCAACGACATTCTTCAATCTTATCAACCTGCAGTACAGCACCATCTCAGAGTTCTGCACTGGGGACACCTGTCAAGCCATGACAGCCTGCAACACGTAAGTTATCTCCCACGCTTCTGGTTTATTCATCGCTCACCTGCCGAGTCTCATTGGTTTATTCATCAGAAATCTAGTGTCCCATTGGTTAATTCATTAAGGGATGCTTCCCTGGTCAGCGAGGGCAGACTCGAAACCCAGATGATGTGCTCAGACTAATTTTGGTCTTTTAGCTACCCACACAGTCCATTTTGAAATGGGCAGTATGCAGCTTTAATGTACAGTAGCAAGCTGCATATTAATATAGGAGCCTAATTACACTGATTGTGGCACCTTTGGGTCTGAAAGTTTGATGGGTCTGTGCTGCTCCTGTCACATTTGTCCTCACTGTGGACTCATTTTCACTGCAACATAAAGTCCTGCACCACTACTACGGAAACAGCACAACTATGGTGTAATTATGCTAACTTTTCAAACAAATAACATGCCTTTCAAACCTGTCAGTGAGTTTTGGGGTTCAGAGGGTTAAAGTTCAGCTTTATTAAACTTATTTTCAAGCTCAACAGAGACTTGGTAGAAATATGTGGTCTGGCAAAATTAGAGTCCACGTGCAGTAAATAAGTAACGTGTGCTAGCTTCACTTTAATCCTCTGCGGTCGAGTCTTTGTCTCTTGCTGCTATCTGACGTCTGCTATTATAATTATACTCACATCACACCCACTTCCTTGATACTTTGATCAAACTGTTACCGAGGAGTCCGCCTTTAAAGTCTGGCTGTTTGTTCCAGTGATTAGGGCCAGCTCTGGTCAGATTCTTTGAAAAAAAGCTTGTGTGTCACGTTTTTAGAAGTATGTTGTGACTGTTTTCTCCAAAGGAGGTTAATCCTTACTGTGTCCATTAAAGCGGGCATACCTTTGCAGCAGTTTTTTCAGCATAATCATAACATGAAAGTCTACTCATGCCATGTTAACAGAGGGGAGGTGACTAACTGTAAGTATTTATCTAACTAGTTTTCCCTGTCAGGGTAGGGTGCAGTCTTTTTGTATGAGCCCTTGTCTCTGAAGAGAGGCCTTCATTCCCTCTGTGTATACTGAAAGCTGGAAAAACCAGATTATCCACGCTGTGACAAACCACAACACTCACAAACCAACTCTTAACACATCACATGCACTCCACAAGTGCGCACGCTCACTCTGGACAAAAACCATGACAGTGATATCAATGACAAACCGTGCAGCTGTTGACAAATGACAAAAACATGACAGATTTGCTGTGAGAAAGAAACATGTCATGAGTTAACCTCTCAGTCAACAGTGGCTTTTTCCACTGCTGTCACCTTAAGCTACTGCTGCTAACCCACACCCTGAGAAATGGAAGAAGGAAACGTGCCTTGCCTGCAGTATGTGAAGACGAGGCAGCAGAGCAGATTAACATGTCTTTGTTTGCATTCTTCATTGAGCTGTGCAAAGCAGCGCTAATGTCTTAATCTAAAAGAAAAACAGAGTTGAGCTAATATTGAGTATAGTTTGCATCATAGCTTCACTCTTGCCTCTAACCATTCAAGCTGCAACACTAGCCACACCATTTATGATTGTACCGTCCTCCACTGCCTGCCGTCCAGCACCCCACCCTTTCCTGCCCATGGACCTGGCACCGGCGCCCCCTCTGTGGTGAAAACTGACTGAGCCACAGTCACAGCAGCGTCAGTGCCCCTGCCCAAGGGCAGAACTCAGCACTATTTTTGGAAGGAAATGTTTCCATGAGCTATGAGGGAACGGAACCATTTGGTAGCTATTTAGGCCCATTTTGTACGGGTGGGTGGATAGATCTGTGTGTGTGTGTGTGTGTGTGTGTGTGTGTGTGTGTGTGTGTTGGAGAGCGAGAAAGAAGGAAACGTGTGGTAATGTGCTTACAGCGTTGACTAGAGTTAAGTTCTTATAGCTGGTTCCATTTGGGATTTGGTTGGTAAAGGAAACAGATTCATGAGGGTCCTTAAGCTTTTAATCAAATATTTTATTTTTTATTAGCAGTGTGCAAAACATTGTGTAGTTATTTATCTCAAAAGCAAACGTGTAATCTCTGACAAAGCCTGTTAGACTTTTTTTGTCTATTGTTTTAATTGGTTTTCAACAGGTTTTAAACTGCATATATGTATATACACACACACACACACACACACACAGAACAAAGGCATACATTTTTCCCCAAACCACCAAATGCTGCACTGTAAAAGAAAATCAAAGTATATAAGTTTTGTACTGAAATAAAATAGGAAATTAACAAGATACAGATGAAGCAATCACCTATTGCCTTCCCAGGGCAGCCAAGTAGACCAGAGTATTCATAGAAAAGGATGCAAAAGTTTCCAAAGTCTTGAGAATTTACTGATTTGTGATTCAGATCTTGGATCAGTTTCTACAGAGGGAGAAGATCTCATGTGGACTTTCATTCTTAATGCTGTAGTTTGTGACTAAACAGTGTTAATACGTTAAAAGAGTGCCGTAAGACAAACAAGTAAGGAAACTGAAAAAGCCAAATAGGTTTTAGTTTTCAAATCATATCCAAAAATGATTTATATTCAATAAAATGCTGTCTAAGCCTTGTTCATAAATAGTAAGCAAGCCTCACTGTGTGTTTTATGCTATATATGGCCATGGTTGTGTCGTGCCTGTATGTAGCAGTAAAGGCATGTTTGTAGTACAGTCAGTACCCCTCCCACACAAACACACAGTCTAATGCTGTGTGAGTAAGTGTATTGTAAGAGTCTGGTCCAGGTGCTGTGGCCAGTCAGTCTCCTCCTACAGGGTCAGTTATGTGGACTCTCTACATTCCTCAGGATTTGTAATGTCTGCCCGACTGCCTCCCAGATCCGCAACACCTATATCCACGTTTTTTCCCCTGCTGTTTTATCTGCTTATTAACTGACCTTTTAAGCTCACTGAGATCATCTTTTGTCTCTGCGGTTAGTTTACTGGTCCTGTTTCACCGTCTCGTCTGTCGTTGGCTCGCCAGTAGCCGCCTGCTGCTCCTTCATCTATCTCTAAGGTGTCTGCTGACCTGCTAGCGTGACTACCTCTGTGCTGCCAACCTCCTGTTTGACCTTTTGTTAGCTGTGCTTTCCAAGCCGTCCACTTACAATTCAGTTATCTGGGTCAGCCCCTACGGAAATGTTTGACCAGCAGCGAGACTGAGGGGGGGATCAGTGTCCCGTCAGCAGCAGGGAATTTGGCCCAATACGGAAATTAAAGCTCGAGGGCACGAGGTCCACTGCAGTTAAAAAATGCAAACTCGATACCTACTTTGTACATGTAGTTAGTTTGTAGTACCACTGGACCTTTCATTCAGAAAGTGAGACGTCATTAGGAGAATGGGTTTTTCCTGAATGAGGAAACAGAGCAGGTGATGTTTCATAGGTCATTCATGCCTTCCAGGCCACTTGTGTGTTGTTGGTCTTTGTGCTTCACTTTTTATTCCAGGAAATACTCTTGTTTATGCCTGCTACCTCAGCCACAAACATTCTTTTGAAGATACTCATTGTGATTAATAAAAGCCCAGTTCACAGTTGTGTAAACGTTTCCTGTTCTTCCGCAATATGTCTTTATATTATTGTGAAACACGTGCGACAGCGGGGATTGTCTGACCTGTTTTCTTCCTCTCTCCCTTTTCTAGAATATACTACTGGTATGACGAGAGGGGGAAGAAGACGAAGTGCACTGCTCCACAATATGTCGACTTTGTAATGAGTCTTTGTCAGAAACTGGTCACAGATGAGGAAATCTTTCCAACAAAATACGGTGAGTTATCTTCTTTTTCCAGGCAAGTGGAGCGTCTAAAGTTTTGCTGACTTTTAGAAGGGACTGATGCTGTGCTGCCCCCTGCTGCCTGAGGTGTAGAACTGTAGAGACTGAGTAAAACTCGGTCTAGAGAAGATCTTTATGCAATCTGTAAGTTGACTTTGAGAGTCTTTTTTAAATGCCAGAAGGAGTGGTTATGTTAATTTAAATTTATAGTTGATAATCTGTGACAGAAAATAGTCCAGAGAAAAGACACCACTGAGTAACATTAGCTAAAAACTATAGTTCCCAGTTGTTCTAGGAAGTTCGGGCCTTTTCTGAAAGCTGTGGGACTAATGCATGTAATTTCAAGGAATCTATTGGTGGAAGTAAAACACAATATTCATAATTATGCTTTCTTTAGTGGATAATCACCTGTAATTATGAATTATTGTGTTTTCATTAGCTGAGAATGAGCCCTTCATAGCTACATAGGCAGCGGGCGTTCTTCCACAGAGTCTGCTATGTTTGGCTGCCATGTTTCTACGGTAGCCAAGAAGGGAAAAAACCAAGCACTGGCCCTAAAGAGGGACTTTTTCAGCCCCTGTAGGTTTCTCCTACATGCATGGTCTTTTCATGGGGTTTGTTGACAGTAAATAACTGAGATCTGTCAAACAGCAGCAGTCTTTACCTCTGACCTTAACCTTTGTGACTATTTCTGCTCATAAACGGCTTTTGTTTGCCCTTTTTTTCTCCCTTCAGGCAAAGAGTTCCCCAACTCCTTTGAGTCCTTGGTAAAGAAGATCTGCCGGTACCTGTTCCACGTGCTGGCTCACCTCTACTGGGCGCACTTTAAAGAGACGGTGGCTCTGGACCTGCAGGGCCACTTGAACACTCTGTATGCACATTTCATCGTTTTCGTAAGGGAATTCAACCTGGTCGACCCCAAGGAGACCTGTATCATGGACGACCTGTCCGAAGTCCTCTGCACCCCTGCCCCGCCGCCCGCGCCCTCCCCGGCCCCCTCCGCCCCCGCCTCAGCGCCCTCCCCCTCTTCACAAAACCACGTGACGGAGAGATGAGCGGCGGCGGCGGTCAGACAGCAGCCCCGGGGGTGATAGAAGATAAGATAGAGGCGAGAAGGAAAGACAGCCTGGCCCCCTTCCTCGGTGCAAGCAGGACTTAAGAGACCTTCCACTACCCTTATATTTCGCTACGACACCAACCAACCAGCCGGAAGGAAAAGGGGGGAGGGTTTTCAGGGGGGTTTGGGGTGGCGGGGAGGGGTTTGTCACGCCAGCAGGAATTGGCGTGAGCGTTCCTCCCAGGGGCAAATCCCTCCCATCTTCTCTGCAATTTAAACTAGGAACAAAAAAGTATGTGTATTGTTTTATTTTTTGGTTTTTGTTTTTCTTCTTTTATTTTTTGTTGAAGTTTTATTCAGTTTTTTTTTTTTTTTTTTTTTGAGGAGGGGGGTGTAGCGTGTCCGTGGGCCCCTCGCCTCCCTTTATCCTCTGCCTAACATACAGTACAGGAAGGGGGCTCTGCTTTGCTTCGACCTACTATTGTACAGTGTTGTTAATGTGTGGAGAAGAGGCATCTCTGCTCACCTGCTGGGCTCGACCTTCCCTCCTCCGGCAGCGGGAGGCGGCCTGCAGGCGCTCGGCCACTACGCTGGCCAGTAGGGAGCCACGTTACTGCCTGACGGGGCGATACTAGCCAATCACTGTTTGGGTTGTTTATGTGGGGGATGATTTAAAGCGCTTCCTACTCAGGACCTGAGAGAATACATCACTGCTGCCAGAGAGGAGTCACTCTCATTTTCATTCTCTGTCCCTTGTTCACCAGACCGCTCAGTCCTCCGTATGACCAATGTGTTTAACTACAGTATAGTCACATAATCACCTGGTGAACCCCTAACAAACATGTCCCAGAGCTTACCTGTAGAGGGCAGCAAACATGTAGACAACGCCACAGAAACAAGGAGACAGAGAAGGAAATATAAAAAGATTGTATGCTAGATATTTAATCTGATCAGAGAATGGATACTATGAGACAGACTGGTGCCCGTATAAGGTGAATCAGAGCTGTTTTGCTGGTTGGTGTTCAGCACAGCAGCAACCTCTTAAACCACCAACACCACCTCCATCACCCCCCGCTCCAGCAGCACAGAAGGACAAAGACATGAGGTAATGTCTGCAGGCTCAAAGAGAAAGAGAGATGGAGTCAGAGAGAGTGGTGAGGCAATGGTGTAAAGCTGCTCTGCTATTTAACAGTCACCAGTACTCCCAGTACAAAACTAAAAATCTTACTTTCACCAGTCCCTTTAAATTTGCTTTTTAAAAAGATTACCAGAGGAAGTTTAGTTCGGAAATGATAACAACAATGATATCATTACACATGTATAGAAAATGCACAGTCTGCTTGGACTTTACTGTACAAAGAATCACAAGCGGGTTCTGTCAGACATAGCCTCTGTTTGGAGGAGGATTGGATTTATAATTCTCCTTTTTTATTTATTTTAATTTTTTTTGCAGGGTTCTTCAGTTCTGGCTCTCGTTTTTATGTATTTTAATTATTAACTAAGTTAAAAGCAATTTAATATTTTAAGCTCTGCGGATTATAATCTAATAAAAGAGAGAAATGCCACCATGCCTCTGTGTCTTTTGTGAGAATGTGTTTGTGTAAATGCTGAGTCTTTGAATAATAGGCTATTTTTATCTCAGAGCTCAACCAGGGTCAGCTTTTGGAAAACAAGGAGCTAATTTCAACTTGTGAGAACAGTGTTTGAGTAGATGAATGATTGCCGGTGCCTCATTTCAAAAGATGCTATTGGCTCCATTGTGGAAATAGCAAGAGTTAGATTTGGTTTATCTGCTTCTGCAGCACAGATTTGACTTTTAGTTCATTCTTTCTCTCGTAGACAGAGATGGTTTAGGTAATTGCTGACATATTGCTATGAGAATATAAGTAATGAGAAATTGCACTGCATAATGGCCAGAAACATTGTATGTTTGAGGAACTTTAGAAACTGTCACCATTGCAACTCGTTTACTGTTAAATAATATCAGCCTCTTGAAATGAGTCAAGTTATACTTTACAGAGAAGCTGAATCATTTGTGTTACTTTCCCATGCTCTTCAGTTCATTCCAACACACTGCACATTAATCATTCTCCTTTATTATTATTTATATACATGCAGCCACTCCTAATTTAAAAAACAGAAGACAATTCACTCTTGCACCTGGACTCACATCTAACAGTCGCATTTCATAACCATCAGTGCCTTCTGTCTCTGTGGAAAACCAAAAGGGCCATAAGTCACCACTTCTCAAATGTGTTGTTTAAAAAACAAGAAAAATGGTGTAAAATGCAGCAAATATACTGTCTGGGCATTGTTATGCAGTACAATGTTACAGTGTAAAAAGTGCTGCTTCATTTGCCAGCTGCTAGAAAAAGAAAAAAACTTCTTAATATAGTTTCTTTAAAAAGTGATGTTTTCATAAATGACAGCGACCCCTGTCCTCGGTTTTCTCCCAATTAGCAAAAAATAAGTGCAGAACATAAATCACCACAGATCTCCTTTGCTGCCAAACGACTGTAAACAATTCATGTTGAATAACAGTAAATAGAAATTCATTCTTTTACAACATTTGACTGTAAAATTTCACTATGTTGTATTTAAATAAGCAAAAAAAACTTTTTACAGATCTTTGCCATTATTTAAAAGAAAAAATATGTAAGGATTCAAAGACAATACATAAATGTTTGAAATGTTATTTTACAGTGTTCCCTGTTTTGTTAAATTACAGATAATTGTCAAAATCATAGGAAAAAAATGTACATAATGTTCACATCAGTTCATACATAGAATTACACTGTTACGCTGCATTTAAACATCAATATTTTACAGACATTTGCTGTTATTTTCACAATTTTCACAGAGTTTGAGTTAGTTTGTCAACAATGCTGTGTGTTTACTGTCATAGAAGTATCTAGAAATGCTCTGTATTCTATGATTTGCAACCTGGCATTTACACATCACTTAGGGAAAGAGCCTCGAGAGAGAAGTTCATCAGATTCACCATTCATATGTAGGCATTTAAAGAATTTTATTTATTTTATTAGTAGGGTAAGGTTCCTTTAGGGTGAAGAAGTATTAGGCTAAGAGTTCTCTGAGAATAAGAACCAGTACATATAATGTAGTGTTATTTTAATTTAAATTGCGTGCAAGTAGTGGTGAATTATGGCCCTTTTGGCTTTCCATACCTTTGTGCATTTTCACACTGACCCTGAGTTAAAGGCATGTTGCTGTTTGCATTCATTTCACTGCATAGAGAGAAGTCGTGTGGATTGTTAAATACAGGTAACGCATAATTTATTATAAAATAAATATAATTTTGTCATTTGATAATGCTCAAGCTTTAACAGTTATTTCTCTATAAAATGCTTACATCCACAGGTCATCTCTTTACTGGCTCTCCATCTTCGACCTGCGCACCACCGTGGAGCCTCGCCGCCTTCTCACAGACGCCCGCAAGGTGACGCCCTCGTTCAGCTTGAACTGAGCGATGCCACCTGCCTCGTCCAGTTTCTTGGCGCTGCAGCACGGTGTCGGGGCCTTCACGGTGTTACCGAACTTGGAGTAGTCCACCGCGTACATGCCGTCCTCCTCAGACACTGTTGGAACGAAGCGCTGCCCCCACAGAATCTCCTCCGACACGTAGGAGGTCCTGGCCTGCGTGGTGATGCCGGTGGTCTCCACGACCCCCTCCAGCACCACGATCACCTCGATGTCCTCGTGCTGCAGGTCGGAGGCCGACAGCTCGTACAGAGGGCTGTCCTTGTCGATCACGTGGCAGATGATGAGGGGGGACACCAGGAAGACGCCGTTGGTGCCCACCGGGTTATCCATGTGGATGTCGATCTGGTCCAGCGGCACCACTTCGCCCTCCTCCGTCGTGGTTCTCCGGACCACCTGCATCCGCACGGTGGCGCTGATGATCATGCTTTTCCGCAGGTCCCCGATGCGGACCATGAAGCACAGCTTGTTGTTTCGGACGGAGATGACGGCGTGCTTGCTGAAAATGAGCGTCTCCGCGCGCCGGTTGGCCTGTGCGGTTTTCATGAAGATGCAGCCCAGCATGATGGCGTTGATGACCAGCCCGACGATGTTCTGCACGATCAGGATGATGATGGCGGAGACGCATTCCTCCGTGACCATCCGACCTCCGAAGCCGATGGTCACCTGGACCTCTATGGAGAAGAGGAAGGCGGAGGAGAACGAGTGAATGTCTGTTACGCACGGGACAAAGTCGTCTCCTCTCTGGTCCAGGTCGCCGTGCGCAAAGGCAACGAGCCACCAGATCATCCCGAAGAGGAGCCAGCTGCACAGGAAGGACATGGTGAAGATGATGAGCGTGTGGAGCCATTTTAAATCCACTAAGGTGGTGAACACGTCCTGCAAGAACCGGCCCTGTTCTCGGATGTTGGTGTGCGCCACATTGCAGGTGCCGTTCTTGGCGACGAACCGAGCCTTTCCCGGTTTCGCCTTAAACTTTGGTTGCAGGACATCCTCAGCCAAACGTGTCAGCAGGTAATCCTCAGGAATGAGTCCCTTCCTGGACAACATAGCGCTCCCATACTACAACCCACAGCCTTCTGGCTTTGGTGGTGGTTGTGCTCCTGTTTAAAGATGATTTTCCTCCCCTCTGTCTGCCGGTGCTTCTTCTTACCAACCAGGCCTGGCCGCTGTCAGCTCCTCGGCAGCTGTCGGGGGCAGGCGGGGAGAGTCTTGTTGTCACCGTTTTCTGGAGGTATGCGCGCTGCTCACGTTGCCTCCAGATCAGGCGCTTGAGAGCCGCGAAGTCCCATGAGAACGCTCCTCTTCCAGCTCCGCAGCTGCCGCCGTCACTCACGGCACCGACAGACCGGGCACACAGTTGCGCCGCCCGGGCTCTGTGTACCGACGCACCGGTGCGTAAAAGGGGAAATTCGGTGAAATGTGAAATGCTGATGGGTCTCTGAGCGGAGTTTTATCACATTTGGATGAGGAGGCAGGCTCATGTGGCGCAGTTGGCTCCGTGCTGACTTCGCCACTTGACTATGGCGCGGTAACGTGAGATGGAGAGACTGTGAGGTGGAGAGGCAGTCCCTCCCTCCGCCATCCTTGTGGTGCCCTTCCTGTGATTTTCAATGAGAATGCAGGGCCCATTAAAAAACGTGTCGGCCTCAAGGCCACAGGGAGCTCATTGTATATATAAAGAGGCTCAAATATAGGGCAGTGAACAGTAAATGAACCTCAGGCTGTTTTCTGTAAGCAGCTTTACATGTGAACAGACTATTCAGCCTTTTTATTCACATCCAGCTCTGTTCTTTTCACGCCACCCACCACGGAGAGGCTTTATTTTACAGGCCTCTGTGATCCTCTGGCAGCCACATAACTTTCTAATGTCAGATGTCAGTCTTGGCTCCAGCAGGTGCAGCTTCTCATCGCAGCATGTCACCCATGAGTACAAGGGTGGAGATTATCACTATCTGACCGGTATCACATATTCCTCAGCTGCAGCTCCAAGACATTTCAAACCCGCAGCTCTGTGATGATTCATCTGTTTTGTCACAGAGCTGTCAAATCAACCCCTCCACACACATTTTTAATGATAATTTATGTTTTATTAACAAAGAATTAACATTTTTTTATGTACAAATATAATACAACATGCTTAAAAAATAAAAAAGGAATATATTTCCATGAGGGGGACAATTGCACTTTGAATGTCTTCCTTTTTAATGCTTTCCTCTTCTTGTGCTACTTGTCGGCTCGCACGAAGGAGGCGAAGACGCTGTCCTCCTTTTCCAGCAGGGCCTGGGGTTGGTCGTACTCCAGGATGATGCCCCGCTTCATCACAATCACCAGGTCGGCATTCAGGATGGTGTGGACGCGATGCTGCACGACAGCAGGGGGGACAAAGTCAGTACTGCACTAAGCAGCCCCAGAAAGATGCAGATTTTCTAACCTGATGAGACCCACTGTGCCGTCTAAACACACATGCATCAGGTCTCAGTGGCTGAAATACATCAAACACATATTAATATGAACTTATTCAGTAAAATGGAAACAGGAAATCACTATATACACATCATTAAAACAGCTGTTATACCAAAATAGGAAATCGAATAACAGATTGTGGTTTCATCTGCAGTCAGTAAATACCAAAGGTTACCGTGGCATTTTCTAGTCATCAGGTTTCTCTTGTTCATATCATGAGAAATGTCTAAACTGAACAACTCTGACATTTTAACATTCATGTTTGACCTTTATAATGAAATAACTGCAGCAATAAGTCGGGCATCTGCTCCGATTTACCTCCTCTCCTAGTTTTCTCTCTTATCCTTTTAATTTTCAGTCCAGTCTGCGTGTATCTGCAGCTCTTTGCACCAGTTTACAAGAGATGCATCAGCAGTTTAGGACCGGGTCTCGGGGGAGGTGGAGGGGGTGCTGGCGCTGTATGCATCACTGTAAACGCCTTGAGCAATGATATAGTACAAGAGGAGATACTCACTGCTATAGTAACCACTGTTCGGTCAGCAAAAGCAGTCATCACCACTTTCTGCAGGATGCTCTCCTGTGGGGGAATCAAAGCATGTGTAAAGCAAAGAACTGTTCAAACATCTTCCTTTATGGTGGTAAAAAGGGAAAAATCTGCTTTTGAAGTTTATCTTTCAACCCGTCGCCTCTCTCTTGTTCCTCATCTTGTACCTCATTAGAAGCTCAGTCGTGTTTCCTTGAGGGCAGCGCCGCAGCGTTATTGTGAGCTAAAGCCAGCGCTCTTTGTGACTGATCGTTCAAGAGAGGCTCTAAAGTAAGAAGGAACCACTGGCTGACACTTCCCCTCAGGCTCTGACTGCGCTGTCCCTTCTATTCCAGTTTCACCTCCACAAAGAATTCTCCTCCACAAATGCTTTATTTGTACACCTCTATCTAAAAAACATCAGTTAAAGGTGCAATCTGTGGTCTTAACCTGATCACTAACTGGGCTAACTCTGAAAATAATTCATCCAAAGCCACTATTAAGTGTTTATGTTACCATTTAAGACAAGTTGTGAGCCATAGAACAGTGTATGTTCTTTAATTATATACTAATGTTACTTTATACTGAGGTCACAAGACTGCTCCTTATGATTTTCTCTTATTGTCTGTTGTTGTCATGACAACAGATGAAAATGGCACTGACCGTTGCCATGTCTATGGAGGCCGTGGCTTCGTCCATGATGAGGATGCTGCTCTTCCTGACGAAAGCTCTGGCCAAACAGAACAGTTGTCTCTGGCCCTGACTGAAGTTTTCTCCTCCTTCTGTCACCGTGGCATCTGAAAACACAAATGTACACTTCAGTACATTTAATGCTCGCATAGTAAAAAAAATTATTCTGTAGGAAAACAGTAACAAGAAAAGATGCATATAAAATGGAGAATTCTGTATCGTTCAAGAAGTGTAAAAACTGTGAAAATAACTGTAAATTAATTATATTATTAAGCTGATATAAATTCAATAAAACTTTACTGTCATACACTGTAAAAGAACAAATTACTATTAGTAAAAATACAGATTTCTGATGTGGATATTATGGATAGTTTTGACCTGTTTTCTTTGTTTGTTTTTGCAGTGAATATGTTAATGAATATTTGTTTGTAATTTTACTGTATATCTATAATTTAACAAAACAGGGAATATCTGTAAAATAACTGTTAAATAAATGATCTACTATTTTTCCATCCTTAATATACATTATTTTTCTGTCAAATCACAGCAAATATCTGTGAAGTAACATTTTTTTACTGCTTTAAATAGCAGAATTTTACAGTCAAATATTGTAAAAGAACACATTATTTTACGTTATTTACAGATTTTTATGGAAATTAATATGTTTTTTCTGTGATTTTACTAGTTGGGAAACAGGGAAAAATCTCAAAATACCAGTGAGTTGTTAAAAAAATAAAGGCAGTTAAAAATTGTTAAAAATATATATTTTTTAACAGTGCAACCAATATTCATACTAATGTATTTTCATATACTGTAATCAGATTTTAAATTCCAGACATTTAATATGCAGCACATACTCAAAGGAATGACAATTATTTTAGCTAAATGAGGGGGCAAACCTCAGTGGCCATTAAGTCCTGGCTTCCAGATCAATATTTTATGGATTTTCTATTTACATCTCTGTGTTATGAATGAGGTTGACTCATAAAATAAGCTTAAAATACCCAAACTGCTCTCCAGTGATTTACTAGTCAGCACGC
Source organism: Dascyllus trimaculatus (assembly GCA_024666655.1). Classification (NCBI taxonomy): domain Eukaryota; kingdom Metazoa; phylum Chordata; class Actinopteri; family Pomacentridae; genus Dascyllus; species Dascyllus trimaculatus. The sequence continues at coordinate 13,124,972 of CM045448.1, read as the reverse complement.
CCGGTTTTTAAAGCCATTTGTACTGGAAGCCACATCGCAATCACACGCAGTAGACAGCGATTTCCTTCACAAAAGATTATTAAAGTGCACTACATTGTCAATAAGGATGCTGTGAAAGTTGTTTTTATCTTAATTGGATAGTTCATCATATACATCTACAGTTACGGCCTCACAGCTGTACTGTGACTAACTAATAAAGCTACAGTCTACATGCAGGTCTGTCTTTGAAGAATATGTTGAAGCTGTTTGAGAGAAACACAAAAGAGTCAGACTGTGATGACATCCTAGTCTAATAAAGCCGAGTCATACAGCCTTGTTGCCATGACAGCAGACAAGGCTTCATATATGGAGGTTGCTGCACTGAAGCTAAACTTTCTAAAACACTGATGCTTCACAAACTGCAGCACAGAAGTTTCAAGGTGAGAAATACAGTACCATTGTCCCCTTCTGTTCCTGAGTTATGGTGTTGGCTGAAGGTCAGGAAAGTGTTTTTTTCAGAATACTGCACCAAACCCAGTCTAAAGCTTCAGCACTAAAGCCTCACGGATTTAACTGTACTGCTGGAGTTGGTCAATTTGTGAGAACTCGAAAGGGAGTAAAGAGAAATGGGACTCACTATCATGACAGGACATGCTGCCGGTAAACAATGCGTTGACATTATTAAAATAATTGTTAATTTGGATTCGTGTTTAATTTGCAGCTGCTGAGCTGATAACTCTCTGTTTGTCACATCACAGTGTTCATTTTAGCAAACCACCAAAAATCAGGAGAGTCATTAACATTTGTGAATCCTGTGCAGATATTTGGCAGGAAATAGAAACAACACAACAAATTAACCACAACAGCAAGCAGTCGGCTGCTGTCACTTGCAGATAAACCTCCTAGTGGATTTCATCTTTACGCCGTTCATTTTTGGTTTGAGAACAATTCGTGTTGGGCCGATCTACCATGTGCCAACAATTTTGCTATAAACTAAGGATAAGTCCCTCAGGAAAGTCTGCAAATATACAGAGCAGGTTCATAGAGGTGTTGAAAAGTCCAAATCAGAGTCCTTATACACTTGCACAGTGCACAGTGGGACAGTCCTAAGCCTTTACCCGCTTAGCAAGAATCCACCTCAAAATCTGAGAGTCTGGAGATTGGAACTGGGCCATCATGATGTCATAGTGTAGTCGACTTTTGACCTCTTGGGTATAAAATGAATCACCCATAATCACCGCATTATTTTATTAGGATAAAATAATGTGGTGATTATGGGGCGGCTGTGGCTCAGGTGGTAGAGCGGGTTGTCCACTGATCGCAAGGTTGGCGGTTCGAACATGTCGAAGTGTCCTTGGGCAAGACACTGAACCCCAAGTTGCTCCCAATGGTAGATAAGCGCCTTGCATGGAAGCTCTGTCGCCATTGGTGGGTGAATGGGTGAATGCGAAACACATTGTAAAGCGCTTTGGATACCAGTAAGGTTGAGAAAAGCGCTAGATAAGTGCAGATCATTTACCATTTAATAGAGACCTATGCTGTATTTGCCATAATTAGCACATGGGATCTTGAATTATGGCCAAAAACATGTTTTGTTATGTCACATTGACCTACAAGTTCAGTTAATTCTGGAGTCCACATGGACGTTTCTGCCAAATCTGAAGAAATTTCCCCCAGGCTTTACTCATAAGTTCAACATTCAACAAAATGGGACAGACAGAAAGAACAAAAACTTTAAAAAACGTCTGAAAACCAGCAGATAAAGGGCCAAGAGGCTTCAAACAAAGGAACCAAGTCAGTTACATTATGACTGTAAACTGTAAATCATTTTAGGCTTGTTCAACTTAGAAACACAAATTTTCCTGCTAATTATTTCAGGGTCATCTTCTGAGTTTTTAAACATAAGATTGGAGGAGTTCACTCATCAGTTGTTACAAACGGCCCTGCTTTCCTTTTGTATTTTCCCAGTTTAAGTAGCAAGTTGTTTATCGGACATGAAGCTGATGATTTTACACTCAAGTCAAAACCTGAGGCCGCTACCAGTTGCTTGTTTTAAAATACAACAGCAGGTGAATCTGATAGCAACCTTTCTCATGGTTAGCACTCATTTAACTGAAAACTATTACTATTATGGAAAAAAACAAGCAGGATTTAACACATTTTAAAAGACATACTGTGACGTTTCATTGTGAACGGGTTCTCCAAGCTGCAAAATAAGAGAATTTCAAACGATGCATGATGCTAGGTATGTTGATGAAACTCTCAGCTGCGGACTACTTCAACTCATACTTTAAGTCAAAAGGCCTCAAATGAGACAACTCGTGTATAAAGCAGATATTTTAGGCTGAACTAATTGAAACAGAAATGTCTTCATTTTAACTAATTTATTGAGAAAAGACGAGTTTATTTCACAAAATTCATGTCGTTTATGATGTTCTACAATCCAATGTTTAGCATTTTGGCCACCAGAATGAATGAAAAGAAGTGATAGGAGGATTAAAGTAAAGTGAGTAATTTAAAATGCATTTATATAATATTTTTTAAAAATTAGACCTTATATTGAAATTTATGATGAAGCCACACCTAAATAAAAGCTGTTAACCACCTATTAAATGTTACAAATATGCACATATGAGAATATTTGGCATTAAATAAGTTCATGGTGAGGTTTTAATTTCTTTAGCTTGTACATTTAACTTCATAAATACATCTTTACTGCAGTAACAAAGTCTTCCTACATTGCAACCTGCTTTATATGCAACGTCAGTGCTGTACTGTTACTTAAACTGAGTTAAAGGACAAGCTTAATTAGTTATTAACTCCCCAGGCTATAGATCAATATCTTATTGAACATCTGGCTCCAATGAAAGACTGAAGCTGTGAGTAGCTCAGCTTGAACACCACAACAAACACATCTGTCAGAATCACGAGACAAGTGAAAGCAGCTTTTAGTGTCTCAGTAGAGGCAGAGACACATCAGCTGAGACGAGCAGCGGTCTCTAATTCCACCAGAGCCGCAAACAGATCCTCTATTTTCTCATGACAAAGATGGCGAGAATGCCAGAGACGTAAAGAACCGAGTGATAAATTGTGAACCAGCGGGACCTAAAGTCTGCCTCGGTGCAAAGAGAAGGCCACATACGTTGGCATGCCAAGCTTTCATCATGTATGTAGCTTAGACCTGTTTAAGAGCCACTCAGCTCTCGGCTAAAGTCTGATGACTGTGAGTCTGCTGAAGCCTGCAGCTGTCTTTGTCAGAACCACAGAATAAAACCTGTGCAGCCCTGAGCAGCAACCCACAGCGAGTTAAAAATGAATGCTCTTGTAATCCGATGCAGCGGTTGGATCTTTGTATGGAGACACTCGAGCAGCCGACAGATGTGATGATCACGTGACCTCAGAGAAGGAACCATTGAATTTATTCCACAGATCGGTGTGAACAGTTTTCCACACTGTTTGCTTTTTTAAAACAAATATGTGTGTTTGAACATGTGATAATATCGCCACGTACACACACGTTAAAACAAACACAGATGCTCTCACCAAGGCCTCCGGGAAGAGATTTAACAACGGGCTTCAGCTGGGCGATCTCCAGAGCTTCCCACAGCATCTCATCCGTTGCTTTCATCTCCGGGTCCAGGTTGAACCTACACACACAAACACAGTATTCTTACAGTCAGTTTAATCTACTGGTTATTTTTGCAATTTATTGATATAACAAACAAAACTAGGAAAAAATATTGATCGTAATACCCCAGAGTCCAAAGTGATGTCTTGTGCGAGTGCAAAAGCCAAAAATATTCACTTTCCAATATAAAGTATACAACAGAAGTGAATGCAGCCCTTTGAAATATCACTAATTCTATACCGATCTCTCAATAATTTCATTATTTCTAAGTATTGTTTCTTATGAACGATCAAAAACTAACATTTTAAAACGATTATACTGAAACTACAGTATACAACACAAAGCATCAAAAGTGAATACACTGAAACAAAGCTGAGTACAGCAGTAGTTTCCACTTCACCAAATTGCAAGAACATGGGTTTAAAATGATGTGTGACCTGTCTCAGTTTTGGACCAACACACTGTGTCTATCTGCATGTCTGCATCATGGCTCCACATGGAAAAGCGCTGCTTGTGAACATCATAAAATCTGACTGTGGGGCGTCACAAAGATGGAAAATGATCCAGGAAGACCACCTAGAACAGCTGCGGCAGTAATCAGGAGGTATAGAACAAACCATAGTACCACTAATCAGAGCTGCAGCAGTCATCCTCCTAAAATGACGCCACGATCAGTGCACTACTTGAACAATCCAGCTGTGAAAATCAGACAGTGAAGTGCTTCAGACTTGGCACAGGGTTTATCAGTGAGAGTTCCTGTGACAGCTCGGACAGAATCTGTGGAAGGTGTCCAAGAGAAAAACCCCTGCTTGCTCTTTGGCACAAAATTTGCAGGATAAAACTTTGCTAAAGAACACGAAAAGAAGCCTCATGAGTATTGGGAGCACATTCTTTAGTGATGATGGACTAAAAAAAATTTGTTTGGCTCACACGTGCGCCGAGGATCACAGTGAATGCATGGTCCTGATAGTGACACAAGTGGGAGTGTGATAATATGGGGCTGCATGAGTGCAACAGGTGATGGGGACATGACCATGATAGATGCCCCCATGAATGCTTGTGGATTTACAAACATACTAAGTGGCAAGATGACTCCCAGTCTGCAGAAACTTAGCAGAAAATGAATATTCCATCATGATACTGATACAAAGCACATGGACAAATGTACACGTGTTTCTAGAGAAGAAGAAGAAGAAGAAGTAAATACTATCACCTGGACAAGTATGTTGCATGAGTTGAATCCAACATAAAACATTTGGGGTATTATAAAGAGAAAGATAGAACAACACAACCCCTCCAGCAAAGAGCAACTGATAAAAAAAAAAATGTCTCTGAAGAACGGCAGAACGTTTGAATCTCAGTAATGAAAAGTGTACTGACTTTTGTGGCATTTAGTTCCTACTGTGGAGCCTGTAGTTTTAAAATAGCAAATTTGAACTGTTAGTTTTTAATTTTACATCAACTACCCTTCTGTTCAACGTAGAGGTAATCCTGTTACTGTAAGGGGATACGATTATGAATCATTTAACATTAAAGTGATAGTGCATAGGGGTGTGCTCACTTCTAACTCCAAACGTAGAAAATTCTTACATTTGAGAGCCATTAACTGGATAATATTTGATGTTCTGTCTGTGTATTCTGCACATTTATCCCCAACTTTAACTGTCAATACACCCCTCCCTCTCTTTCATAGCTAACCTTAGAGCCAATATCCAGTTTCATCATGATTTATTTGCAGCCTGATGATGACGTAATGAATATTTCAATAAAGGCAGTCCGCTATCACAACCGTCGACGTCAGAGCAAAGACACCAAACCTTTAAATACACTCAAATGTGCTTTTAAGTGATATCAGTGTGACAGCATCATGACGCTTCCTTTAATTCCTCCTCGTCTGCTCTTCTCCAGCATGACAAAGCTTTTATGGTGAGCGCCGCCGAAGTCCAAAAATAAACCTCTCCACTGGAGTTTTCACAGGAATGTCCTCTTATCTAAAATCACCTCTCCTCATGTTTTAGAGAGGCGGGCTTGAAGTGGGTTACAGTTTGCCAACTGTGCTCATCTTAGTGGAAATATCCCATTTCCCCCTCTTATACTAAAGTTATTATCAGCACCACCAATCCAAACTGCTGTAATGAGTCTTAGCGTTGATAGAGAAGTTCATTATACCGTATCGTGCCGCTGAACAGGATGGGATCCTGGAGGATGATGGACAGCCGAGACCTGAGGGTCTGCAGAGGCAGCTTGGAGATGTCGATGTTATCAATCACAATCCTCCCTGTGGGAGAAAGAAGAGAGAGAAGTTGCAAAAAGAAATAGATTTTCAGCTTTTTGTTCATCAGTGAAGACAGTTTTCTTGCTTCTGTTTCATTTAAAGCCTTTTACAAATGTTAAAGTAATAATTTTATCCTGATATCTTTGTTTCAGTTAGGGCTACATGCTTCAGTGGGATTTAAGTTCTGATATTTAACCTTCAAACATGTCCACCATGCGGAAGAAGGCCAAGGAGAAAGATGATTTGCCGCTGCCGGTCCTGCCACAGATCCCCACCTGAAAACACATCGTCTTCATGATTATCACCATGCTCAGTTATGTAAATGATTCTCAGGCCTCTTCCCTTCTTTTCGTTACCTTCTGTCCAGGGCTGACGTGTGCATTGACATTTTTGAGCACAGGCTTCAACGTGGTGTCGTAACGGACACTGAGATTCTGGATTTTGATCTCTCCTTCCCGAGGCCAGCCGTCAGGTACCTGAGACACAGCTGGGAAAACATGGAAACGTCACAGGAATTCTGGTTTCCCTCCTCAAGAAGCCACAGACTAGAAAATGAAGCTGTTTCTGCTGCATAGACTTAAAACTATCATGCATCTATTTTTGATCAGTTGTAGAAAAAAATGTACTTATTATTTCTAAATTTACAGAAGAAAAGAGGACACAGGCCACCCACAGGCTTAAAGTAAACATGTCAGTAAGATAGATTATTACAGGATGTAAAGGCATTAACTGGTAAGAGTAGGAAGAGAGAATCTGAGGAGGGATGAAGATACATTTCTAGTAAATATCATGATGCCCTACTTAAGATGACAGTGATGAATGTGGACTAAAGGTCAGCTAAACTTCATCCCAAGTGATGAAGAAATCCCAAAAACACCTCAAAGAAGAAGCCCGGTGTGATTTCTTCGCGCACCGGCTGCTAAATTAGTGCAAGAAGGTTTCATTTGCCTGCGTCGCTGCACTCACTGAGCAGTCCCTCGTAATTCTCCGGTTCAGTTTTGAGCAGGCCGTTAATCCTCTTCACTGAGCCGAGCTGTACTTCCATGTCTGCCAGGTTACGCACCATCCAGTTCATGTAGTTGGACACCTGATACATGAGGGGAGGAGCAGAGGGGGTGAGTTGGGTAAATGTCACCGGACAGACACGCAGTCATTTCAGTCTGGATGCTGTGGGGCATTGAAGGGGCCAAAGAGAGTCAGTGTTTTTGACTGTTTTAGCCCAAATGCAACTCAGAAACCTTCAGTGTGTCCTCAAAAAGTCAAGTTTTCATCTCCGTGACTATACGTTTTAAAGAAAATATGTCATAGAAACGGTTTATTTAACATAAAAAAAAATTCTCAACCCATAAAAAACACTTATTTATTCATAATCTCCCTTTTCTATATGCTCCCTTCTATATTATATTATTTATTTATTATATATTAATTTATTTAATTTCAATTTTAATTTATTAATTTATTTTTTAATTTATTTAAATTTTTTTAATTTTAATTTTTACTTTCTTAAACGTCTTTGGGTGTCTTTAAAGTGCTATTTATTATTATCATTATTATTATTAATATTGTTATTTATCTGAAATCGACTTGTATATCTTCAATTTATCTTCAAAAAGTCAAGTTTTCATCTCTGTGACTATGTGTAGCATTAAAATCTTTTTCTTAACCTATAAATAAACATTTAATTCTTCATTTATGTGAAATCTGATACTCTCAACAGCAACAACTGAAACAGAGACAAGTTTTGCAAACATCTTGTCGTAAAAAGATGCAAAAAAATGGTTAAAACTTCAGCGTACATTAGTTTTTTATTATAGATGTCAATGTTTATTTAGTAAAATGTTAAAACGTCTCAGTAAATTGTTTGAAATCTGCTTTAAAAACAGCTTTATAGTTGGATGTTACATTCCTTAGTGCTTACTTTTATGTGTAAAAGTAGGTTTTTACTGCTTTAGGAGAAGAAATGGAGGGAGAAGATACAATTATTTTACCAAGTTTTAGAATAATTTAGTTTTGTAATATTTAAAATACCCTGATAAATTATTGGCTCTCTTTTTTAGAAATGAAAATCATAAATACTGAACCTTAAATCCAGTTAAATATATTGACTATGGTGCAGGTTACAACAAAACTCTTTGCTCATGATTCTTCTCATTTAGGAAATAGAACTACAATCCTAAATGTGCATAATGCTCACTGAAAACCATAAAGAATGCAGTTTAAAAAAGGCAATAAAACACACACACGTGCACTCTCACCATGAGTGCGTACGTCAGTCCGAGCCCCACCAGACCGGTGGACAGCTGGTTGTAGAGAGAGTTGGTGATGGAGGCCACGGCCGCCACCAAAACCACACAGGCTCCGATGTATTCCTGCAGAAACACACTGAGTCAACACCACAGCAAGGAGATAACACGTCCCTGAGTAATTCAAGAAGGTAAACAGGGTATGAAGAGATCCATTATTGTAAATCTGTTTACTGTAAACACACATGACCTTGATGAACATGCGTGTTGTCTTTTGCATGGGAGCACACAATCTCAAGGTTGCTGCTGTGAAACATGAGAAATCAACTGAGCTGCATTCTTACGGTCGGATGCATAAAACATGACATGACGACTGAGCTTCAAGTTGGTACGAGAATGAAAAATTCAGTATTTCCCAACAGAGGGAGCAGTTACCCAGCAACATCCACATGCAAGTGAAGCAGCGATCTGACAAACCGTGGAGCAGAGAGAATCAGAATTTCAAAGTCCTGAGCAGCGGATGGATCATTACCATGCGGACTTCCAGCCAACGGTTGGCTGCCGTCAGGAAGAGAGAGGCGATGTTGTTGGCATCGGTGAACTGCAGTAACCTCTGTCTGAACCTGGGCTCGTACCTGAAAGAGTTTCATTCATATATTATTTCGCAGACTGTGTCACATACATATTGGCTGCTTTCCCATTCTTCATTCTGACTCAGTGTGAGCAAATAAGAAGCAGACTGGGGTAGGTTTAGGCCTGATGTTTTAAACGGCAGACAGAATATTATAACAGCAGCTGAAATGGAAATTCAATAAACCACTTATAAGATATAAAAGCAATAATGTTTCTCCAACACTGTGTCTAGAAAAGAAAAGGCTCCAGGCTTTAAGTCTATTTTAATCTTTTGTACACACTTGTCTTTATGTACTGGACCCAAAGCTCAACATTGTCCCTCCTGTGTAGACAGATGGAGCACTGGCTGATCTGCTAAACACGCTGCTCACACTATGCTTCTGTGTACAGACGATGTTAAATGGCTGCAATTGAGGGCAATAAAATATCACCAACCAAGATCAAATTGGGACCTTTTCCCTGCTGCAATTCAAAGCCGAGGTTTTGCTTTTTTGTTTTTATTGCAGAGCAATTTGCAGGCTGAAATTTACATTTTTAGGTTCACTGAAATTGTGATTTCAAAAGAATATGCCTCAAACACATCTCAGAAAGTGCCTGTTCAGGCTGAAAAAGCAATAATCCTCGGCTGATTAAACGCCAAGAGATTCGAAGCCACTTCTGGGACTCTTTGTGCACCTTTTTCATTTTCATTATCACAAGGCTGCACAATCAATTCTAAGCAAGAGTTGTTTTATATTTGTCGATGCTGAGAAAAGGCAAGAAGACAGGGACAATGTAAATGGCTCGATACAATGCCAAAACGCAGTCAACAAAAAGATTCACTCCCCAGTTCGCCCCACTCCAGAGTCATAAATATGTAATAATGAAGCACACATCAGAGGTCACTGCACCCCTGTGCAACATCACCTTTATGTCAAATGGTTCTGAATTTCATCACCTCGTAGTAATTTAAATTTCTGTGTTGACAAATATAGTTTTTTCTCTTGTGAGTAATTAAAAACAAACTCCTTAAAAAGATGACATTGAAAATGCAGGCACCAAAGTAATTTCCAGTTGGACCTATGTATGTCTGCATCATGGCTCCACATGGACAAGAATTGCCAGAGGAACTGAGAGAATGTGATTGTGACACTTCAAAAAGATGGAAAAGGGTACAAGAAGATCAGTGAGCAACTAAAAGTCAGCAAAAACACAGCTGCAGCTTTAATCAGAAGCTATAGAACAAGAAATGGAAGCACTAATCAGAGCTGCAGTGGTCGTCCTATACTAAAATGACACCACAGACGTGCATCAAGCCATGAAAAATAGACAGTCAGGTGCTTTAGACATTGCACAGGGGTCAACAATGACATTTATAGATGACACCATAAATGCTTTTGGCTATATAAAAGCACTGGTTGACCAGATGACTCCCAGTCTGCAGAGGAGGTAAATTCCAGCATGATAACAAAGCGAAGCACACTGGCCAAATCACACGAGCTTCTAAAGGAGACAAAAGTGAAAACCCTGACCTGGGGAGCATGTTGCCAGATTGAATCCAATAGAACACCTTTAGGGTATTTTAAAGAAGAGAAATAGAGCAACACAACCCCTCCAGCAAAGAAGAGCTGAAAAAAAATAGTCAAAAAAAAAAAAGGTACGCTGACTTTTGTTGCATTGATCCGAAAGTGAGGCCTTCATTTTTAATGTAGTAAATCTAAACTGTTTGTTTTTCATAATACATAAGAGCAAAGTGATGTTGCACAGGAGGATAATTCACTTCTTTTGTACTATATGTTGCTGCTCTTCTGAAAGATTAAAGAACATAATGAAGTGGTGTGACAGAATCAAACAAATCCTCAACTTAATGGCAAAAATCCGGGTTCCTACACTTCCCATGATGCAACAGAGCACTGTTTCTTTGGTAGACTCTTCCTGAATAGTGAATTTCTCTGAGCCAAATCCAAAAAGAGCACATTCTCAGATCTGACAAAGCTTCTCCTCGGACCCAAAGGGGAATATAGAGGAGTTTTAAAAGAATCACTAGTAGGTTCACACTGTCATTCAGTCTGTCTGATGTAAAAGAAAACCTCCAACACCTTGAAATCCCTCTTGAACAATGTTCTACACCTAAATGGTGATGCAGCGTGAGAGTGAGCGGTCGGTGGTGGTCGGTGGTGGTTGGAGGGGCCGATGTCAGCTGTAGCTACATACCTAGCTTACCACCATCGAGTATGGAGTGAATCAATAATGCAATGTAAAGCATCTTTTAGTGTCTAGAAAAGTGCTATATAAAACCAACGCATTATTATTATTATTATTAAAGTAGCTTCTACTCTTACTGCCACCATGTTCCTATTGCTGCTGCTCTGAGGGTGTGAAAAGGCAGGAGACACCCAGTTCTTACCTGAGGGCTCTTATTGTGGTGAGACCTTCGACTGTCTCAGAGAAGTGGGAGAGTAGAGGGAGTTGGGTGCTGTCCTCCAGCTGCTGCAGGTCCCTGACCAGAAGACAGAGGAGATGGGAGACGAGGGAAATATCAATGAAGCAGAGTTTAGATAGCGTCAGCCTGAAGTGGAAGAACGAGGACATCTGAATGTGAAAACACACAATGAGACTGAGGTCTGATAATAAATAATAGCTAGTAATGTGGGAATGTATGTGTGGCTTCATTTATAGTTTTTTGTTATTGTTGTTATGGCTGTTGTTGTTGTTATTGATGTTGTTGTTGTTAATTTTTATACAACATTTTAAATGTTATTTACTGCTGCTTTTTACTGTTTTTTTGCACAGATGTTGTTGTTACTGTTGACTGTGTTATTGTTGATGGTGTTGTTGTTGTTGTTGTTATTGTTAATATTTTTATAAAGCTTTTTTACATTATTTATATTATTGTAATATTTATAAGCTCTTTTTTTAAGCCTTTTTTGCACAGATGTTGTTATGGTTGATGTTGTTATTGTTGTTGCTTTTGTTGTTGCTACTGTTGTTGTTATTATTGATGTTGTTGTTGATGTTTTTGTTGTTATTGTTGTTAATTTTTATACAACTTTTTACATTTTTATAAGCTCTTTTTTACTGCTCTTTTGCACAGATGAGGGCGACACTTCTTAATTTTGTTGTTTATATACACAGTACAATGACAATAAAGATATATTGATATTATTATTGAGAGGAGAATTAATTTTTTTTTTTAGAATGTCTTTTAAGATCTCTAAGCTAAATTGTTTTTCCTTCTAACAAATAAAATGTCTTCATCTAACTGTCTTTTCTGAGTACTAGGAGTTTGAAAGAACTGGATATGTGACAGCTGTCGACCTGATTATAACATCACCCTCCAGTCAACCATACGTGCGTTAGATCTGTGTCTCACCTGGAAGCCACCCGGAAATATTTCTGGATGAAGTAGCAGGCGATGGCCAGCGGCAGCAGGGCGAACAGGAAGACGGGCGTCACGTAGGAGATGACGCCCAGGGCGGAGACACACAGCAGGGTGGAGCGGGAGAGACACTCCAGGGTGGTGGGGATGTGCTGGTCGATGGTGTTGGTGTCCGTGGAAAACCTGTTGAGGATGCTGCCGAGAGGAGTCGTCTCAAAGAGCCTGGAGGGACGAAGAAAACATTAACCTACTGTAGTCAACTCAATTATTACACAGAAAATGAAAATGTACAAAATGTGAGCAGTGCATACAGTATATTGACATTTTATTATGAATGATTTTTACTTTAGTAACAAATTTAAGGTTTTTATAGCTTTTACTTTGATGCTACAACAACCATTTACACCCAAAATTCCAGTTTAATCTAAACAATCATTTCATTTTAAAACAGCACTACTTTACCAGATCATATATTATTAACAAAATACTGTTTTATATAGTTTAAAGTATATTTTAAAGATTTATCTGATAATAATGGACATAAATCTTGACTTTAGTGGTGAATTTTAAGTTTGTGTAGGTTTTTCTTTCATGCTACAAAACTGGAATTTTGGGCATAAACTGTTATAGTTTACACCCAAAATTCAAGTTTCACTACTTAATCATTTCATTTTATCTTACCAGGTCATATTCTTCACAGAATATGCTAAATTGTATAGTGTATAAGTTTATTTCAGTGGTTTATTTAACAATAGTTTACCTAAATCGAATGGATTTTTCTTTGACGCTACAATAACAATTTGCAACCAAAGTTAAAGTTAAATTTAATTAATCATCTAATTTTAATACTATTCTTCATAGATTTTTTAAAGCTTTTATAGTGTACACGTGTATTTTAGAGATTTATACAATAATAGTTGACATAAATCTTTACTTTCGGGGTTAATTTGAAGTTTTTATAGCTTTTACTTTGATGTTACAAGAAGAACGTGCAACCAAATTTCCAGTTTGACAAACTCATCATTTAATTTTGAAACTGCATTATCTTATCAGGTTATACTCCACACAGACTATTTAGCATTATTATAGTGTATATGTAAATTTTTATAGATTTATATAATAATATTTGCCATAAATCTCGACATTAGTGGTGAATTTAAGACTTTTATGGCTCTTCTTTGATGTTACAATAACATTTTACACCTCAAATTCTAGTGTAATCTAATTAATCATTTCAATTTAAAGCTGCATTATCATGTTTTTCACTGAATTTGTACATTTTTTAATAGTGTATTAGTGTGTATTAGAGATTTATATATTATTATTTGGAATAACTTTATAGTTCAGTGGTTAATTTTAAGTTTTACAGCTTTTTCTGTGATGCTACAATAACAATTTATAACTTAAATTCCAGTTCAATCATTATCGTTTCATTTTAAACTGTATTATCTTAGTAGATCATATTCTTCACAGAATATTTAACCTTTAACAGTTGACATGAATCTGATTAAACATACAATGAAATCTCCTGGTTCACTTTTGAATTCTTTCATGTGACAATGTTCTATTTATTCAGCTGCACATGTGACTGTATATACAGTCTCCTGGGTTTTGTGTGAGGACGGCAGATGGTGCTCTGAGTAATGAGGTGAAAACAAGGTGCTTTAACTGCGTTTCCTCTTATAAATGATCTGTTTTAGCGAACACACACTATCAGCAAATACACTTCTCTGTCTCTGCCCTTTTTCACACATCATGAGGCAGAGCCGCACTGAAGCACAAACACACCGACCGTCGTACCTCATGGGGGCCAGGATGATCTTGTTGAGCAGGTTTTGGTGGAGCTCTTTGGCCACTTTGAGGCCGGTCCATTCCACGGCTACGGACGTGGCCAGACAGAGGACGATGCCGAGGCAGCAGAGCACGCTGAACACTGACAGATACCAGGAGTGACTGAAGCCACAGTCCTGCAACACAGAGAGTGGGTTTGTTAAAGATGTCCCCGCTGCTCTGTGGACGTCCCTGCTCTCACTTTGCTTGTTCTGTAATTATAAGCGTAATTAAACTCAGAGGCTGGTTAAAAATTAGCCATCTGATGTCACAAACACCAGCGAAGCTTTCAAGGCCTATCAGGAAACGCTTGAACACAAAAAAGAAGCTTGGATGCTCCTCTGCCTGTCTCCATGCTCTTCTCAACTAATCATCCTCTTCGCTCTGCACTTAACCTGATTAAGTCTCAGCCTTTTCAGTCTTTTTTAACAATTTGTCTGAATATGACTTAATGATGCCATGCAGTGCAGCTTTCATGTCTCCCCTCTCATAAACCACAAATTCAAATTTAACCACATCAGATTTTAAGTTGGATTCATGGTTCGGAATTAATCAGAAATCTTCTGATCAAAAATGAATTACTGAATAAGCAGTTATAAGTTACATATAAAGCAGTGAAGCTCAAATGTGTGAGTCAAAAACACTGACAACTTTTTTAAAAACTTCTCTCACATCCTCTACATATAAACTTCTGATACCGACTTCTGGTGTTTTAGCTACTAAGATGTCATTCTTACTTAAAGAAATGTGGAAAATACAAAAGTTTCATATTAGAAGTCTTTTAAAATAGTAAAAACGTAGGACTGAAACCTGAAATCATTCGCTAGTTAACCGACAGGTCTGTTTACACAAGGGCTTTATTTTGTTTTAGTTCAAGGCCCTTTGTGATAAATGGTAATGTAGTTAGATTTAATCGAAAAGACTTTGCTCTTTAAAGGAGTTTTCAAACCAAAACAAGCAGCAACAAGTATTTAGCTAAAAGATAAACCTCCCTTAACTTTCTGAACCTTAAACATTCTCTGGGTTTTATTTTTACTCTTTTCATTTCTGCTCACTGTGGGCTCCTCTGTCACTGCAATCTAAATTCCTAAACCTCTATGAGAACAGCATAGTCATAGCTAGAAGTAGACAGAACTGAAAAATGTCTTCTGTGCAGTATGACAGAGTTGCTCACATCCCCACTCTCACCCCAACTGGTCGAGGTAGATGGCCACCCTCCCCGAGCCTGGTTCTGCCCAAAGTTTTGTTGTCCTTCCCGGTAAAGGATTTTTTTTTTCTTCCCACTGTCACCAAGAGCTTGCTCAAAGGAAATCCAAAGGAAACTTTGGTTTCTCTGTATACATTTTGTGAGGTCTTGCCTCTTTCGTGCCTTGTAATAACATACTGTATGTTGTGAATTGCCGCTATATAAATAAAACTGAACTGAGTTTTACTGAAATTGAATTACAGTGCCATAAATCATTAAAGGTAAACAATGAGAGTGATGATTTATTTTACAAAAATTAGAAAAAAACTCAGGTCAACATGTGTGTGTGTTTTTCCAAGTGCCTAGAGATGTTAACAATAGTAGTAAAAACGAAGGATCCACATGTCATATACAGTATAATCTAAATAACTGTAATTTTACAACCTTTACAAACTTGGTATTTTTCACTCTAGTGTGCACATCAACTCTAGAGAGATATTTCACCATGTTGAATGTATCTTCTAACAAACTGTATGCTGTTTTCCAACAATTATTACCTATGTATCATAGGTAATAATGAATAAATGTAATTATTACCTACGATGCATTAGGTAATAATTAAATTGTCCTGTCAGTCTGTCTTGTCGTCTTCTGTCTGCTCTGTGTAAACACTGCCTGCAGCTAAGCCCACCAAGGATTCTCAGTTGCACCAAAGACTGCAGAAGTATTGCAGAATTTTTCAATATTTTTTTGAATGAGACGTGTAGAATGAATTGATTCTGATAACATATCACAATTTTAACCTCAGATTTGGTTAATCTCCTGATGAAACTGTACTAAAACGCTGAAACTCTGACAGTTCTCTCTATTGTTAAAGCTTCCGGTGCTGATAAATGGTGTAATTTTGGTTATTTAGGAAGAAGACATGCCTTTCACCTGCTCCCATAGAAACTAGGTTAACTTGGTGGATGACATTAGCGTAGCATGAGCAGAGTAATAAGGAGAACTGTCAGTTTATGATATCTTCATGTAGTGCTTCATGAGAACAAACAAGCTAAATTAATCCGAGATTGTGAGGCATGAATGAAACAATTAGAGCTAATAAGAGCAACAACATGCTCCATTGGTTTGTGGTTAGTGAACGACGTGCTCTGAGCCACATAATCAGTCATCTGGATGTAAACAAAGCTGCAGTCATGACCCATATTTGAAGTGCAGCACTGACGCCTGTTTATACAGGGACTAAGAGTCGACGAAGAATAAACCTCAGCTATGGATGTCAGCTGATGCCTATTTATTTTTCTGTTAATTGAAGTGTCAAAATCTCATGCTTCAGTAATGTATGTGAAACTGAAAAATAAATCACACACACTAATCCCCAGTTTTAACACCAAGAATTTCCATTGTGTAATCCTCTCGTCGTTCCTTTATTTTCAGATTCCAGAGCTAGAATCTATCTGTCTAATAGCATCTGCACAATGAAGTGCACGTGCAGTTTTAAGACTGAGTGGGTGTTTGATAGCAGGACGAGACTCCCGAGTGTCCCCACATGGATTAGTCTGCAGCACAGCGTAGATTAGATAAAAACCTGGCAAAGAGACGCTGAAGCTCGGCCAAGTGAGACGTGTTCAGCCTTCAGTTTATCTGTGCTGAGCTCTTGTGTTCAGATTGAGAAGAGAGAGAAAGATGTGTTTGTATCCAACAGTTCATTAGTCTGTCTTTAGCCTTCACATGACTTTATGAAATGTGACCTGGCCTCTTTAGTTCAGAGGACACACAAAACAAAGACACACTATTGATTGTGTTGCTTTACTGGTCCTGGAACACGAGAACCTGCCAACAGCTGGTTTCACCTCCCAGTGTGAGCGAAGCAGCTTAACCTTCCTCACTTTATTTATAATTGTTTTCTGTGTATGTGTGTGTGTGAATGTTAGAGCCTATATTAAGCAAGAGGACTGAATAAAGGTTCAGGGAACATGATACAGATGGTGACTCCTTTCTGCAGCTCTGTGTTGTAAATAGGAGAAGGGTTGACTTCAGGTCGTGGCGTAAATGAACCAGAATTTGTTTACGTGATATTTGCAATCTTCACTGAGTGAACTCAGCCGTGCAGCTGCATGAATTAAACCGCTTCACCGTCAGTCCTTCTTTCGTAAAATGCTTTTTCCATTTTGACTCATAAATGGTTTCCTGCAGCTTTTATATGCAGATGAGGCCGATTAGCTGCTGCTGCTGCTGCTGCTGCTTCGGGGTTTGTTAGTGACGCTCCATCTGGACTTGGCAGCGTCTGTGTTTGTGTTTTAGGTCAACTCCAATCAACTGCAACTGAGTCGCTGGAGAATCATTGAGAATCCTTTCATGTAATTTTATACGTTTTTTTTTTTTTTACTCCTCTGTACCTGAGATTTTTCACAAGTGATGGTTATTTTGATTATTCACAGTCTTCTCAGTGTATAAAATGTCCAAAATGAGTGATTTTAGCATCTTACAATCTCGAGAAGCACAATGCATCATCATCAGTCATTTATCTGCTTGTTTTGTCTGAACAGCTGTCTACAAACTAAAAATATCCAGTTTGTTATTATAAAACAAAAATGTTTCCTAACATTTTTGGATCATGAATTTAAACCACAGATTCCAAAAGTCTTTGAATTACATGATTAATTACATTTTACCTGTAAAGATCTAAAGCTGTGTCATTTTAAACATTTCAGAGTTCAAAAGACATGAAATTATCCCATGTTTTCCAGTAGAATTCAAATTAACACAGCATATTTTCCCTATTTACTTCTCTGTTCAGCTCATAAAGCCTTAAGATTTTATTATTATTAGCCACTCAGATCACATTCTCTTGACAGAATTCCCTCTGCTGCCATCCTGCCGATGTTAGAATGGACCCTTCAGTAATACAAATTACCACTCTAAGTCCTTTATTCCCTCTGCTGTTAGGCTGCTGAACACAGACCCATTTTAAATGATTGTTATTTTAGAGTATTTTGATAAGATATGGTGTGTTTATTTATTCCTCCTAATGTCCCCGTGCTTTTAACATGTTTCTTCTGACATTTTAACTATAGCTGGTTGCCCTTTGGGATAAATAAAATCATCTAATCCAAACTGAGCTCATTTTTTCCCTCTTTAACTGTTTTTTTTCAGCTCATTTATTATCTTGATATGAATCTGAAGATGTCTTGACTGCTAAATGTCAAATTAGATGCAGAAGAAGAAAAGCAACAATGGAATTTTTGGCTTGAAAATTAACATAAACATTAGTTTTGCTCATTACAGACTCCATATTAAAGCCCTTTTTAATAAAAGGTAATGTAACTCTCAATGTGTGCTTCAAGGTTCAGCTCACAATACTGCACATATCATTAATTTTTAAATTTTTACCTTGGTTTTAGCCCAGTTCTTAAGTGTTCAATTGTCTGTTGCTTTAAATGTAGATAAGCTGCTGCTGTTCACGCCTGTCTCTGGAAGAGGACTGTGCCTTTTCATCCCAGGGAAAATGAGACAAGAGAACAATATGGCTGTCAATGAAAACACTGACGTTAGACCACATATGTTTGAATCAGAATCCAACTCAGAGCAAGGACTCTTGTAGAAGTCACATGATTGTGAATGCAAATGGATGTTTCTGGTTAGTTGATGAATTGGTAAAACTTCTGTATGGGTTAGGTAATGAGTGAGTGATGGATCATATGTAGCTAGCTGACTGACAGTATCTTTAGCTTTCTCTGCTCAGATCTGTTCATCAGCTGAGGATGAACCTGAATAACTGTTTTTAGTTGATGGAGGAAAGAAAGAAGCGTGTGGATGGGCTTTCGTCATATGTTGTCAGCCTCTGAACACTTCAGGCTCACGCAATTATGTTAAAAAACAATGAAAAGGTAAATTTCACCTTAAATGTAAACCAAGAGCTGCAGTATTTGGCCAGATAACAACAAATCATCTCCATCAAAACCCAAAGCATTCAGCCTCTCACCTGAACGATGGTGCAGTTGTGAGATCTGGCTTCTATCTTGGCCGTGATGACGTGCGACGTCCAGTGAGCCAGCCAGTAGTCGATGGCGACCATGAGGGAGTGTTTGAGGAGCTGCGACAGGAGCAGCAGGCTGAGCAGGAGGAGGCCGGCCGAGGACAGGTAGGTGCCGCAGGAGCGCCAGGGGATGGTGGCTCTCTGACGCATCACCTGCGACAGGTTGTCATCGTCGTCGCTCTCCACTGATTCCTCTGGGATCGAGACAGAGACGAGTGAGCAAGCCAAGCGTGAGATTAGATTAAGTTTGACCTTCGCTCTTATACCTTTTTCCTTATTTATATTACTTAATTTCTGTTTTTGACTGAGCTCTCCTCTGCTGTGATGTTTCAGTATTTCATTATCTTAGTTTCCTCTCTCTGTTTTCTTTCCTTTTCTGGCATATTTCTCTGATTTCTTTCCCTCCTGTGTTTCTGTAACAAACCACTACTAGAAAAGAGAAAAAAAAAGGTCCAGTGGAGAGGAGAAACCACAGAGAAATTACGCTACAGGCTACGACTTTTTCAACACCAAGCTCATTCCAATGAATGGTGTGTTTTTCAGGGGCAGTAGAGCAGCCATGACACACTGACTCGGGGTGAGGACCTGCTATAAACCGCCGCCGGCCTTCTCCTCACCCCTGATGTAAATATAACACGTGGCATCATGCAGCAGGCTTTGGAGCATGATTCTGCATGTGGGCGCCTGGGAGGGTCAGACATGCTGGAAGCAGAGAGGAAGCAGGAGGAAGAGGAAGGGAAAGAATGACTGTGAGGGCTAAACCCGAGTACTGCTAGCATCATGCTCGCATTGAGGAGGCTTTTAGGAGCAGAAGTGACAAATGTTTGTGGAGAAAGTGAAAGAAAGAAAAGGCTAAATGGATGATGAGGAGCTTTGCAGTTTACTAGCAGCATCCCACAATGCCTCAAACTTCTTTTTCTGCTTTTTTTTGTTTTCAAACCATGCTTTCTGGCCACACCTGCTCGATCGAACACGAGGGCAGCACCAGGTGCTGAGGCCATCGCACAGATCCAACCCGGGGTGCCACCAGCACACAGGAGACAATACAGAACATGGATAAAGAGTACAGCCACTGCACCTCAGCACCTTCCATTACAGTCGCAATCAACAGCACAGAAACACGCAAACACATGTAAAGAGTCAGTGTTCAGTGTTCAGCCACAGCAGCAGAAGAAGAAGAGGAAGAAGAAGAAGAAGAAGAAGAAGAAGAAAAAGAAGAAGAAGAAGAAGAAGAAGAAGAAGAAGAAGAAGAAGAAGAAGAAGAGGAGGAAGAGGTAGTAGAGTAGAAGTAATAGTATTATGAGAAGAAGAAGTAGCAGTGGAAGAAGTAGTAGTAGAAGAAGAAGTAGTATTAGCGGTATAAAAAGTAGTAGAAGAAGTAGTAGTAGTAGAAGAAGAACAAGAAGAAGTAGTAGTAGTAGTAGCAGTAGTAGTAGTAGAAGAAGTAGTAGTAGTAGTACTAACACTAGTAGTAGAAGAAGTAGAAATAGTAGTAGCAGAAGAAGAAGTAGTATTAACAGAAGAAGTAGAAGTAGAAGAAGAAGAAGTGGTAGTAGTACTAGTAGTCGTACCAGTAGTAGTAGTAGTAGTAGTAGTAGTAGTAGAAGATGAAGAAGTAGCAGTAGCAGTAGAAGAAGAAGTAGTAGAAGAACAAGAAGTAGGAGTAGGAGTAGCAGTGGAGGAAGAAGAAGTAGTAGTAGTGGTAGTAGTAGTAGTAGTAGTAGTAGTAGTAGTAGTAGTAGTAGTAGTAGCAGTAGTAGTAGTAGTAGTAGAAGATGAAGAAGTATCAGTAGCAGTAGAAGAACAAGAAGTAGGAGTAGGAGTAGCAGTGGAGGAAGAAGAAGTAGTAGTAGTAGTAGTAGTAGTAGAAGAAGGAGAAGAAGAAGAAGAAGAAGAAGAAGAAGAAGAAGAAGAAGAAGAAGAAGAAGAAGAAGAAGAAGAAGAAGAAGAAGAAGAAGAAGAAGAAGAAGGAGAAGAAGAAGAAGAAGAAGAAGAACAAGAAGAACAAGAAGAAGAAGAAGAACAAGAAGAAGAAGAAGAAGAAGAAGAAGAAGAAGAAGAAGGGGCCATTCCATCTTAAGTCATCATATTTTTAGAACAGTTTCTCTTCAACCATCTCTGATTTGCCTGAAATTTTTATTGCATAAAATATGGATATCTATAAAGATATTTATGAAATATTAGCTTGATATATTGTTTTCGAATAGTGAATAGTATTTGATTTATTTGATATATGAAGCAGAAATTCACCTTTTCAAATATCTATAGTTTATGATAAAAAAAAACAACTAATTTTCACGCCAATCAGAGCTGGTTGAGCAGAGGACCTCTGATGATTTCAGATGGAACAACCTGAATGTATTTAACAACAATGTTTGCAAGTGGGAATAAAATGTACTGAACTTTGATTTCATTCAAATCACTGCAGACATCACAGAAGGTGGCGACATTAAAGATAAGCTTGAGAAGCTAAATCTTTAATGTAACAGGTGGTGCTCCTCAGCAAACAGACACAACAGCAGAAGGGAAATGAGATCCGGCATTTATCATTAGCGGCGAACATAAACATTTAAATTAATGAAGCAGCGACTGTAATGATCTGCACATTTACTCCAGCTGTTATTTAATGTTGTCATGGTTGCATCTTGTGTCCTCTCACCTTCCTCGTCCTCTTCGGTCCTCGCAGCCTCTCTGGAGTACATGGCCCTCCGCAGGTTTTTCCTCTCCAGATCCGTCATGCTCTCCGCCACCGTCTCCTGAAGGACAGATAATGATAAACATTGGATGTTTTCCCCTGAAGCACAACAACTTACTTCCAATTTCTGATTACTTGGGTGTTTAAAGCAAACACCCAAGTAATCAGACTTTCATTCCAAGCAACACTGCACGGTGAGCACCTTGCCTGAATCCACAAACTCTCAAGTAATGATCATCAGATGTTGGCTCATAGCCATTAAAGACTCATTAAAGCTTTGCGGTCAATAATCACCGTCTCAAACTCCTGGTCCTGTCGGTGCATCAGGGTTTTCCACTGCTCAAAGAGTTCAGGCTCAGAGTTCTGGATGTCCTTCAGAGTCCCTTCAGTCTGGATGGTTCCATCTTTCATGGCGATAATCTGATAATAAAGCACACACACAAACAGAGAGAGAAAAAGCAGTCTTTAATTTGCCGAGACTGAAAATCTATCTTTATGTGCTTTGGGATCTTTCAGAGATAAACCATCTGAATCCCAAATGAGGCAATAAAATGTCTTGATCATGAATAATATAACACAAATCTACTCAATTACTGCGACTGTTAAAGAGTTAAAAGGTCTGTAAGTCTACAGGTTATCCAGCAGGCAAAGACAATAACAGAAAATCTCTCTTTAGATTAAACACACGCTGGTCTTACCCAGTCTGCATGAGGGAGATATTGAAGTTTGTGCGTGACCAACACCACCGTCCTCTTCTCTTCCCTCAGCAGCTTCAGGATGCCGTCCTGCATCAGATGGTCGCTCAGGTGGATGTCTAAGGCGGAAAATGGATCGTCCTAAAAACACATAAACACATACGTTGGCACTGGATCCTTTGGGTACTCTGGCTTGTGCAGTGGGGCCTCTGTCAATCAAACTTGTTCCACTGCATCCTGTTGATGCTTGATCACAATGGGGTGTAGGAAGTTTGGAGGTCAAATCAACATGTTGGGCCATTGTCATGTTCCTCAACATGTTCCTGATTGTTTGATGTTTTTTCCATGTGGTGGGGTGCATTTTCCTGCAGGGGTAGGTCAGTGACATTGGTAGGCCAGTGACATCCATTGGCATGAGGGAGTGTGCTTGTTGTGGGGCAATGTTTATTTGGGTGTCTAAGTCTCATCAACATGGATGAAAAAATTCAAGGTTTTCCAGCAGAACACCACATAGTACCAATATGATCAATGTTATTCACTTCACCTGTCAGTGGTTTTAATGTTGTGGCTGATCGGTGTATCCAAAGATAGGAAAAAAACGGCATGAAAGAATCAGCAAGCGCAAAGCTCCTGAAAATATCAGATTTCAGTTCAAATCTGAGCTACAATATTAAATATTCATTACAAAATAGGCATCAAGTTGCATTTTGGGGAGGAAACATCCACAGTTATTATTTATGCAAGACAGAAAACCTGCCTTACTGGGGCTGTGAGGTTGTGGTTTTCTTGGATTTGACTGCAAAGATTGTCCATTTTAATTAATTATTGATGAAAAATGTATTTGTAGCAAGCAAAAATGACAAATATTTTCCTGTTCCAGCTTTTTAAATACAATGAGTTGATGTTTTTCTTTATCATATATGCAAGAGAAGTAAGTTTTTAAGACTTTAGATGGTCAATCAAAGGTGGAAAAGAGGCTGTTTGTCACAGGTTTCGATCCTAGAATGAATATTTTAGGGCTTTGTTTGCAGATTTGTACGTGCATGTCTCTGCTGGAGATCAGTGCCAGCGCCGTCACTCTGATCTCCAATCAAGCTACTGCTGCTGAAGCAAACTGTGTTTTAGTTGGAGGCGTCATACACTAGACATTTAGACATTACTCACATTTGTATCTTCTGAGAATGTCGGCAAGACTGAGCAGGATTTAATTTTGGAGCTTTAATTAAAACAGTTCTCTTTTTGTGGTATCAGTTTCTTTGGTTTGAGTTGCATCCTCTGCCCTCGGTTCCTAATTTTTTGTACAATCTGTTCCTAATCTTTGTTCAAAAAATACTCTTAAGAAAAACAAGATCAGTTTTGGTTTAACAGGAACCATCTGGCAGCTTCTTTTTGCTACTTCTTTTATCCCTGTAACAGTCTGTCTATGTGTTTGTTGTCAGCAAGATTATGCAAAAACCACCAGGCCAAATTTAATGAGACTTGGTGAAGAGACTGAGCATGGCCAAAGGAAGGAGCCAAATGTGAGATAAAGCATTGGCCTTGGTGGAGGGCTGCACTCTCTTATTTTCTACAGAAAATAAATAACTCAGTATTTGAGACTGAAAATAACTATTAGTTGCATTCCTGGTTGCAACCATTCAATATAAAATTATTATTTTGAGGCCACAGAAAAGAAAATCCATCAGTATCCAATATTTTCTGCTTTGGGGTTGAAGCTTGTTGCCATTTTTGTCACGCAGGACGACATCAGGAATAGAATCACATCTGAGTCTTCAGGTAAGGCTTCAGAAAACATGGTGGGGCAGATAACTGAGAACTCTTTTAAAGTGTCAGATAAACATCAAATTTGCTGTGTGCATTACTTATAGGCCACTCATGTAGAAAAAAGTGTTAGTTACTTGAAAATTCTTCAAGATTTTTTAATTTTTAACTTGGTTGTTCAATTTTAATGATATTAACATTGGTTTATACTTTTTTGACAACTTAAAATTAAATTACAGCAACAGGAAGCATCTACACACCTCTTAAATACAGTAAAATCTCATCAATGCAAAGCCAACATGGAATAACAAAACGTTTTGAATTGAATTAAGATTTTTTATATTGCTAGAACTGTAAAACCACTTAGAATTAACCAGGTACTTTGAATTACCAGAGTGTTAATAACAAGATTTTACTGTAGTTG
The DNA here is from genome assembly GCA_024666655.1 of Dascyllus trimaculatus. Taxonomy (NCBI): domain Eukaryota; kingdom Metazoa; phylum Chordata; class Actinopteri; family Pomacentridae; genus Dascyllus; species Dascyllus trimaculatus. The sequence goes on along the minus strand of CM045448.1, from coordinate 13,100,226 downwards.
AAAAAGTGCATATTAACAGTAACACAGGCTTGCTTGTTGAACAGCTTTACTATCACAGCCCTTGAAATAATAGAGAAGAAGCTCCACTGATTCTTTCTCGAACAAGGTTCAGGATGAGCTTGTGTACTGGGATCCACTTCAGATTGTGCCCTGGGCTAAAAGCTGGCTATGAAGGTGTAAGCTATGGTGTTAAAACATGCAAATTTGGATTCTACATGAAAAAATGTAATATACTTTGACATCTAAAAGAAGAAAATCACTTTATAAGATCATGCTGTGTTAAAACATATGGGATTACATATTGGAAATGGCTGTCTTTGTTCTTTCATAAATCAGAAGTGCAGTTGAATGAATGAAGCCATTCATTTTTTTAACAGTTTGTGTTTGAGTGCAGACTCACCAGAAAAACCACGTTGGTCTGCTGGTACAAGGCTCTGGCCACACTGATCCGCTGTTTCTGCCCACCTGATAGGATGATGCCCTGCACCAGACAACAGGAAATCGAGCGAAGGAAAACATTACTACAAGGTTTCAGCACAATGAGGGATGAGCAGCATGATCGCATTCAGAAATGTGTGTGGTATTCGCTCCCAGAGAAGCAGAGGAGATCACGGTTTATTCCCTGAATTAGTGCTGCATGAACAAATCCAACATGACGGTGTTCTGGCTGAACAAGGTCAGTCCGGCTCCCTGCACACACAAACATCACGTCCTCGCTGCACAGTAACGATGACAAATGATCCTGCAACTCGGAGAGCCACAGTGGGAGCTGCAGCCAGATATGGAAAATAAAGTGCAAGAAAATAATAAGTGCTTCTGTGACACTGACCCGCTCCCCGATCTCCGTCTGGTCCCCCTGTGGAAGGATGTCGATGTCGGGCTGAAGAGAGCAGGCCTCGATGACAGCCTTGTATCTGGCAGCACAAAGAAACACAGAATACAGATGTGAACAGGGAGCAGATGACAACATTACCCAGAAGGAAACTGTGGCTCTGCTCATTATTACCTTGTTAGCCAGTAATCCAGATAGTGCATTCATTTGAATAATACATATCTTACATTTAAATGCTCTTATGTATGCATAAAGCCATCCATGTGAGACCTGAGACCCCCGCCAGTGGTGTAGAAGAAAGAAAATAGCAGCTTCTGTGAGTCATCTTGAAAGATTTTGCCCACAGAGATCGATCAGAGTCGCTCTAACATCAGGCACAGAGAACAAAGCAGTGAAAGATTCAGCTTTTTATAATTATTTACGTATTGATTGTGTTCTTGCTGTTTCTGTTTACTGGACTGTTTATGATTGTGAGCACTGAGGTGCAGCACAGAACCCCACAGGAGTACTTTTGTACCAACATCTGTAATCTTAACATTAATATCAATATCATTCGCAATATTACGTTTCTCAATAGTTGTGAGATAATAATATCAGTATCATTTATAATTTTTCATTTTCATGTGCAATATTTTATTTTCATCTAAAAGGTGTCAGTGTAATGTGTCATATTCTTTTTCATGAGCAATATTCCAATTTCATGCGCAATATTCGATTATCTGATATAATTTTACTACCTCAGCATCATTGCCAGTGTAACTCATTATTTTTTCCATTGTAGTTGATTTTAGGGGCTGCAGGGAGGCTCAGTTGTGAGCACAGTCACCTCACAGCTAGAGGATCCACGGTTCGCGTCCTTCCAGCTTCCTCCCACAGCCCAAAAACATGCCGTTGATGATTCTAAATATGTCTGTACGTGTGCATGTGAATGTGCCTGTCTCTATGTGTAGCCCTGCTATAAACTGGCGACCTGTCCAGAGTGTCCCCTGCCTTCACACAAGTCAGCTGAGATAGGCTCCAGTGTATACAGTTGTGGGGAAAAGTTTAAATACACTTGTAAAGAACATAAGGTTGTAGTCAAAGATTCAACCAGAAGCTTGCCAGAAGCTTGTGGATGGCTACCAAAAGCGCCTAATTGAAGTGAAAATGGCCAAGGAACATGTAACCAAATATTAGCATTGCTGTATGGATATTTTTGATCCAGCAGATTTGGTCACTTTTTCTCTTAACCCATAATAAAGTCATAAAAGAACCAAATTTGATGAATGTTTTTTGTGACAAAGAAGTATCTGTTCCAATCACTCTATCAGAGAAAAATCAGAGTTGTAGAAATAACTGGAAACTCAAGAGAGCCATGACATGATGTTCTTTACTAGTGTATGTAAACTTTCAACCACAACTGTAGATAATGGATGGATGGATGGTTTATTTTTGCTTGCTTATTTTTAGTTTCAGCTATGTTTCATGCTTATATTTTGTCTTGTTTCTAGACACTGCATTATCTTATCTTATCTTATATACCAATACTGTATATAATTCACTTTACTGCTTCTTTTGTTACTTCTGGTTAGGTGATTACCTGCATTTTGTCATTTCAGTACTTGTCCTCTGTGCAATGACAAGTTGAATCTAAACTAATTCAGAGAGACACACGAAAAACTTCAGTCCTACATCCGTCATTCACTCAAACACTTTTACATTTAAATTCACATTATGACTTTCATTTAAAATGTGTCACTGTTTCTTGTGATGATTGTGCCTTCGCAGTAGCAGCCTTCCTGCTTCAATTAAATGTTCCTCCTTTATTGATATTTTCTAGAAAAACCTCAAGACGTACAGGCTTTCGATGGCTTTTGGCTGCTCTTAGTGGTCTTAACATTTCATATTGATTTTTATTTAAGAAACTGAGCTTACAAGTTGCTCTTCTGTTTCACCTGTTTTAATAATTTATACTATTGCATTGTGGGGTTTCTGCAACCCACATAGTCCTGTAACCGGAGCACAAATGCATGCCACACTCAGTTCCACATGACTGTTTGACAGCTCAGTAAATGCTGCAGAGCTGTCAAACTGTCATGTGAAACATAACAGTTTGACCTTGAGAAGGTGACACGCCAACAATCGGAAGTCATGACACTGTGAGCTGCACTTTGAGCCGACTGTCTGCGCTGGAATTCATATTGTGTTAACACGACAGAGAGGCTGCAGCCATGCAAGCAGAACCTGTGGTTTGGCATCCTGGAGCTTTGGGCCTGTTTCTAACATTGGCCTGCTATTATAGTTAAAATGACTTTACCTATACATTTACTATATAATGCTAATATAATATATAACATTAAATATATTATAGTTTAAAAATATTAAATATCAGTATATTCATCTCAATGTTTTAGTTATGCCATCATCATAAAATATAAATAAAATATAATTGGGATCACTCACACAGAGATACATGCTTTCCAATTATTCAATATTCAAGAGTTCAGTTAGTCTCTCTGTGTAAATTATCATAATTTTTTTAAATACATTTACTATCTTAGTTTAACATGTCATTATAGTGTCATTTGTTAATTAGCTCTACAAACCAATTTGCAGGTGAGGCTGATGAAAAATGTGATTCATTTTGCAGATATTTGGTAAAAAAAACAAAACAAAACAAAAAAAGCATTGGCCAATTTTTTGAAGCCATCCTGTGAAATAACTATTTGAACCAACTGTTGCACACATAATACACACAGAAGTTAAATGACTAACTCCAAAAGTAATTATTCCAGTGGATTTTTGCCAGATAAAACAGACAGCGAGACGGGAGGCTGGATTTCACAGAACAGATCTCCACAGCAACAAAGACCAGCGGCCCATTAGCTCTATTTTACAAAAAAACACATCCATTAAAACCAAGAGAGAACACGGCCGCTTCTATAAATGCAAACACCTGACCTTTTCAGAAAGACCATTGTGTTCATAAAAGTGTGTGTTTTGCGGTGATCACAGCACATGTTGTTGTGTGAGGAGTGGACGCACTCTGGACCATGACAGCGGAGGAAGCACAACTGTGCACTTTGGGAAAAAACAAACCCTGGACTGAGGTGTTTCAGAACCAAGACAGTTTATTTGCAGAGTCACTAACTGGCTTCATTTTTCAGGACTCAAAGTATTGACTTAATCAGGGATCAGCGCATTTAATTTAGCAGAGTGGCCTCAGGGAGTAGAAAGACAGCCGGCTCTGGCTTTGCTAAACAGCTCGGCTCGACAGCAGATACAGACGGGTGACAAATTAAAGGAAAAACCTGAATGCTCAGCCTCTTTAGAGATTTATGTTGTGGGCATTTTGCTGGTATGTTGTTGGTCCACTTGTCCTCTTAGATGGAAGGGTCACTGCTAATCAATACAAATTTGGTCCGAGTGATGTAACATGGCTGTCCTGATGGGAGTGGCTGCTTTCTGGATGACCTTGCTCTCCATCACCATCATCAAAACACCAGCTGAGGAAATGTCTTTTGGAAGAATGGTGTTCATCACTCCAGTAGAGATGCAGAGATTTAGAAAAAATCAAAGCCAAGGAGAATTGAAGGTGCTCTAACAGCTTAGCAAGAAACCTGATATTGTTTTTTCTTCGTCACGTCTCTGGATTACCTCGTTATAATTATCAACCCTGCATGTCATTTTAAGGGAATTTCAAGGTGATCTTAGGTGTCACAATGAAAGCACTGAGACACAGTCTGAGAAGTTTTTCACAGTCAGAAACATGAAATAAAGTAAAAGACACTTAACAGGTACCATAAGTTAAGACTGACTCAGTGTGATACAACAGTCCTGCAATAAAATCAAGGTTCTGATGTTCAGTTTTTGATTACAGTGTTTCAGAAAAGCTTTTTACTGTCATTTTGGAGATTAGACTTTATGGAGCTGTTTGCATCAAAAAGTATTTCTGACATTTAGTTCACTGCATTCATGTCAGTGAGACTAGACTGAAAAGACTCCCGTGGTCCTCCTTTGAATAACTCTGATCTGCAGTATGTTACAGTTACCTATTCAGCAGAGGAAAAACAACAGTTAAAATGTCTGTTTCTTCCATTTTCAAGATTCAAGAGGTTCAATGTCAAATGCACAGAAAACTAGATAGTTATGCTGTACAGTGACATTCTTACTTTGCTGATCCTCCTTAACCAAATGGACACAATGTAAGAAGAACTATAGCAGTTTAAATAATATATACCTAAACTGTCAAAGGTAGTGGTCATAAAGAGCATTACCGTAAACTTTGATTTGGATAAAGTGGCCATGGCAGTGATAAGGTGATGGCACTAATGATAATAAAGTGCATATTGCATCGTGGTTGTAAATATATGAGGCAGCAGCAGGGTTTCTGTTTAAACAGCAGAGCCACAGTACATGTGTGTGCATAAAGTTCAGTTCAGTGATTTTCTGTCCTTTCTTTCATCAGCACTTGGCTGAAGCTGGTGTGTGTTTAATGAATTTTAATACATTTCTGGTTCAGGACCCTGGTGGCTTTTTTTTACAGCACCAGCTGTCCCTGGTTTGACTCAGCCAAAAACCTTAATGTGTGGTACTTTCTCTCTCTCTCCTCTAATGTTCTGTCATCTATCTTCTCTAATAAATTAGACATCTGGTTCACCATGGAGGCAGGGAGACTGTGCCTTCACCGGAGAAGTTCACAGCTCCAATAGTAATTTTTAAAGGTATTTTTCGTTAATGATTCCCTAGTTTTTCACTAATTTTAGAGCCTTTTTATAGAGTCTCATCATGATACCTTTTGTCATTTTATGAGATGTTGTATAGGGGAAAATAGAAGAAGAGTACTTTAGTTTGCCATGTATTGCTGTACTTTAATATATTTTGATGTGGAGTATTTTTATCAGGTATATTTATTGGGTAAAAAAAACCCAACATTAGTGATGGTGTTACTAGTTGTTACGTTAGTTTTCTAGGGTTAAATCACATCTGTTTCTACTTTCAGCTCTGTCATCAGCTGCTCAGAAATGCCAACATTTAACACAGATGCAATTTTTACTTAATATTCTTAAAGCTCCTAGTGCAGGTGCGAGGTTCTTACCTTGACTTTATCATGGGCATCTCAAAGGTGATGTTCTCCACCACGGTGGCGTTCAACATCCAGGGCTTCTGGGAAGCGTAGGCCACAGCGCCTCTCTTCCTACCAGAGATGGACGACACGTGCAGAGGTGTCAAACAAACATTTATTCTTATTTAAATTTTATTTCTTTATGATTATGCTGTTTTACACAAACTAAAGAGGTTGTTTAGCTTCAGGGCCAGCTGTTGCATAAAAGTGATTCAAGTCAATAAAGAAGTGATCATAAAAGTCTGTGGTCAATATGCAGGTAAAGGTCAGGGGCAAGTACATCCAGTTCTTGATGATTCAGTGGATATCCAGATAAGAACAGCTTTTCTGTTCTGCTGTTAATGATGATGCGTTTCCGTGGAGACCGCCAGGTGTGTCTGAGCTCACCTGATTTCTCCGTCACCTGCTGCATCTCTGTCGGTGGGGCTGCAGAGAAAACAGAGACACACCCAAGACATTAGATGAACAGCGTTTTCCTGGAAATAAACTGAGTGTTGACTCCTCCATATTCCTGTAATCATTAACTAAAAACAAACATTAAAACACATCCTCCTCCCTCACTATGGTAATCAGTCCAAACACAAACAGGCCAGCCCTCTACCCTACATGAACACATCCATCATCAGCAGCAATCCTCCTAAATGTATCACCCACATCCCGCCTCCATCACAGATTCTTTTCCTGTAATTTGCAGATATGGAAATCGGCATCAGCCCATTTTGACCGTGACGCACGCAGCTCTCCGAGGATCTGATTCCTCGGGCTGCGTTAATATGAGGTCTGTAGCTGTCGGGATGTTTGTGGCTCTTATTTATCTTGTATCTCTCACTAATAGCTGCCCTGCAACTCTGAAGGGAAACAGACCGTTTGAGGTGAGAAAAGATGATATGTGAACCTGTAAACAGAGAAATATTTCTAAGAATGCCATAAAATGTGTAAATACAAACCAGAATGTTGCAGAAATGTGCAAACTTCACCAATAAACACAGAGACAGACCTGCTTTTCTAATTTGTAGTGATGTGGTGGGAGTAAATAAAAAAGAGAGACAGCCAATGAGACGTCTTTAGTGGCTGATAAATTTTAGATTAAAACCACTTCAGCCTGAAAACAGACTTAGACCCAAATTTCTAAACAAAATTCTGAGAGAAAATAGGTCTCTACATTGAGACATGTCACCTTGGGGTTATTTGGCAGTATTTGTTATGCTATTACGTTGGTTCAGAAGGATATATAACACTGTGCATTTTACTCTATTACATTTATCGGGCAAGCTAAGACTGTAATGCAAAATATAATCAATTAATAAATTTATTGTAGATTAAATAAGGCTAGTTGATAATAAATGCTGTAGTTCAGTAGTTTATTAATTTGCTGTAAGACGATAAAGTATAATTTTTAATATACTAAACTGAAAATTATTAGTAAATTTGTCATGTGAGATCAACTACTTGACTTAAATAACTCTCTGCTCAACTTTGTGAGTATCTGATATGTTCTTGCATTATGTTTTGTGCACAAGTCTTGACTCTACAAATCATCCATCCATTATCTATACACCGCTCAATCCTCTGTAGGGTCACGGGGGGCTGCAGTCTATCCCAGCTGACTCGGGTGAAGGCAGGAAACACCCTGGACAGGTTGCCAATCTATTGCAGGGCTACACAACCAAGCACACTCTCATTCACACCTACGGACAATTTAGAATGATCAGTTAATCTCATTATGCATTATGAAGCTGGAGTACCCAGTGAAAACCCATGTATGCATAGGAAGAACATGCAAACTCCACACAGAAAGATCCCAGGCGTCCAAACCGGGACATGAACCGGGGATCTTCTAGCTGTGAGGCGACGCTGCTAAGAACCGAGCAACCATGCAGCCCCTGACTCTACTAATATGAAAAGTCCTATTCTATGTAAAACTAAGCAATACTTAGGTGCAAAAAAGCTATACAACAATACCAGCCAGCACGACATCTGTGTGGTTATTTACTTATTAGTCACTGCTTTATTGACTGAATCTTAAATTGGCAGAGAGTTGCATCTGTTTTCTAACATCGATCTAAAGTGGTTTCTCATCACTGTACACCTACTAGACTTTGAAAATAAACTCATAGGCTGCACTGGATTTTTCACCAGACAATTCTTGTTTCTGTGGGCAGTCAGACTCTTAAAGGTAGAGAAGGCTGTTCTAATTCGCTACACACTACATCAAATTCAGAGAATAGTCCCCATTGCTCACTAGCTGTCCGTTCTGTGTGTACAGTCAAAGAAAATTCGATGTTTCTGCACAGCCTTGTCTCTGTAAATGGGAAAAAATGGGGCTCAGACCAATTCACACAAAACTTTTCCAGCTAGCCAACAACAGTTCTCGTTCACAAGCGTCTACCTGCCCTATGAATCGATACATTTTCTCTGGAGGGTAAGGTGAATTCAGAGGGTTTTTTTAAAAACACCATTTCCCCTTATTTTTGCAGTCAATGGTTTTGTGAAGCAGGTGTGAGAGACAGCAGCAACTGCTCCTCTGCTCCTCATTTCTGAGGTAAAATATGCGAGAAAGCGATTTAAACACCACAGGCCTCTGCTTCTGTGACTCCCATTCTTACGGGCTCCTCAGCAGCAGTTGGCTGCAGGCGTTGGCTCCGGCTTTAGCTCTAGTAGGGACTAGATGGTGTCTGTAGCTGACTGTATGGCTCTTCTAGTCAGTAAAGACAATCTAAACCACTAAGTCTCACCAGTCTTTAATCCTTTTCTTCTATTTAATGACATTCTATACTACAACATTTGTTTTGCATCAGCTATGAAATAGAGATCCACGTCCACATTAACTTTTTGGGACTGCACGGTGGATCGGTTGTTAGCACCGAGCCACATAGCTAGAAGATCCCCAGTTCGCGTCCCGGTTAGGACGCCTGGGATCTTTCTGCGTGGTTTGCATGTTCTCCCTGTACAGTGTGGGTTTCTACTGGGTACTCTGACTTCCTCCCACAGTCCAAAAACATGTTGAGGTTAACTAGTGATTCTAAATTGTCCGTAGGTGTGAATGTGGGTGTGTTTGGTTGTCTGTCTCTATGTGTAGCCCTGTGATAGGCTGGCAACCTGTCCAGGCTGTCCCCTGCCTTCGCCCGAGTCAGCTGGGATAGACTGCAGCCCCCCCGCAACCCTACTTGAATCCGTGTATAGACAATGGATGGTCCACTTCATTGGTCCACTAGTCCAGTTTTAATGTTGCCATGACACTGTTGCCATGCACATCAACAGAGGCTTGGTTTCCAAACAAGCACCGAAGGGAGGGTTGAGTTTGTTTGGCTGCTGAGTTCAAATATCAAACTTTCTCATGAATGGCGTACTCGACCTTTAAAACATGATGCTATCAACAGTTTCCTGTTCTGTCAGTGTCTGGTTGGAAACGGACGCATCAAATGCACTGGGCGGATGTCGTATTGTGTGAGTGCAGATAATCCAACTTTGAATGGCAAGTTGAGTTACAAATAGAAACAATGATCCCCAGTGTGCTAAAATAACTGCTCTATATGTGTTATCTCAACCACAGTTTGTAATTGTCACAGTCTGTGACAATTACAAACTGTCGGAGGAGCTGTATTTGCAGTGGCGATTGCTGCTGAACACTGTTTTTTCAGTGCAGAGTCAAAGATCTTTCCTCCTGTCAAAAAATAGTTCAGAATAGTGGTTCAAAAGGTTTCAATGATCCAGGGCTGCACATATTTTTAGCATATTTGAGTCCATCTGAGAGCTTTAGTTGGAAAATGTTAAAAAATACATGACAGCGCTGGTTTATGTGTTTAGGTTTGAGTGTTTTTCAGTCTATATATGCAGCACTCACCTTTCATCTCCCTCATGCTCCAGGTGTGGCAGGCTGTGACAAAAAGAGACAAATACATTAAATATTGGAAGCATTTCTAATTCTGCAAACCTTATCATGGCTTTTATGATTATTTACTGTAACTTGAGGCCCACATCAACTCTTGTGTCTTGCCTGCTATAATTAATGACTCAAAATAAACCCACACAAATTCACATTGTGTGTCCTGAACCTAAAACTCATTAGGATCTGATTGGCTGTTGGTGGTTTTGCACATGCTCAGTAGAAGCCGCAGTGTATTTTTAGGTCTGACACGTCTTGCGGTTATCCTGAGAAGGTGACTTCGACCACATCTGAGTACAACCAGAGAGCAAGGGCTCATTTACACCTATTTTACTGCTGCAGTTTTAAAATGGCAGCCATTACAGCTCCGGAGACCACAGCTGTTAGGAAGGGGAGCAGCTGATATTTAAGAAGCTCTGACATACATGTAATCACGGCAGTTACGGGGCGTGTGAAAAGAAATGGAAGCAAACAGGGTCAGCAAATCTATTCAGGACATGTGACATGGGAATGAAGTCTATATGAACAAAACAAAGACATGTATTAATCATTTATTTTGTTTACTTTTACCCCCAAGACATCAGTGTTAAAAATGCATTAAAAACAAATATGAAGCAAAACAGATGTTACAAAAGAGGCCAATGAGGCACCTCACAATAAATTAATTGGTAGAAAATATAAAACAGAGCACGGCATAGACAATAGTCATTCAAAAGAAAAATATACTAATCAGATAAATAAGAAAAAATGGGTAACATTTGCCAAGTTATTTTGTATATTTTGTGATTTGGCCTTCTGTATCTCTGCACTTGTGCTGTCTTAAACTTTGGAAATAAGTTTGAGGACGTTTATAAGACAATAGGACAGAAACTGGCAATGATATGTATTTCTAAATACTCTGAAATGTACTTACAAATGTAAATATTTCACTAAAAATATAAAAATACATGAAATTTAAATGCCCCAAACCTCAAATCCTCCTGATGATAACAGAATAATGGTGCACATTCAGTTTATTCTCTTACACAAAGCCTTATCTGCATATTTTTAAACTTGTCTTCAAATCAATACCCAAAACCAAGCTGCAAACAACAAACGTAATTGCGTCTCCCAACCAAAGTGCTCTTTTGATCCTGTGATTCAATACAAGGGGTCTCCTGGTTGATGTGCTGAGGCTAATTACTCCATCAAGTATGCTTCGGGGTCGTGACCTTCCCATCCAACCGGGTCTGCTGCCGATTCTTTTGAGGCTTACTGCACACAAGACATCTGACCTGCAGCGCTTTGACTGGATTCTGAGGTCAAGATACAAATAGTCATCCGCAGTGAAATCCCACACGCCTCCTGCTCGTTGCCATATTTGGAGTAGGAGGGCAGAGAAAGAGGGGGAGAGGAGGAAGACAACAGGAGACGGTGGGGGAGGGATGGAGCGATGGAAATGACAGGCTGCATCATAGCAAACCCTAACAGGAAAAATGGCAGTCTGCATGACCTGATATCCAACTTATTAAAGACTCCCTCTGGTAAAAAGTATGTTTTTTTTTAAACTTGTCAACATGTCCTTATGGTGTTTTTTTATATGCAGGAAGATATATCAAGAGTAAAACAAGCATTTCCACCTTGAAATTCTAGCAAACCAATGACAGTCTGAAAAACATGGATTCTGTATCATGATTAATCTTCAGAATCAGTTTTCAGTTCAAACATGTAGCTAGGCCCTTCTGAACGTTGGTTTGAGAACGTTCCACTTTCGTTATCATGAAATAAAGAACTTCTAAAGAGCGTTCTTTCATCTGAGGTCTCGATAACATCTTGAAGACATTTTCCGATTGTTGCATTGAAAACATCTATCTTTCCTTATCATTGCGAAAGCACTTAATAGAAGAACGTTCCATATTGTGTTCCTCAACAACATCCCTAAAACATCCTCATAATATTGCAGGAAGAATGTTCCACTTTTGTTTTATAAAAACTATCTGAGGCCTCGATAACATCTGGGAAACATTTTCTGAACGCTGGCTTCAGAACGTTCCACCTTTGCTGTCATGAAACATCATATGTGTTTTCATTAACAGGAACATTACTGGAAATGAAAACATCCCTTTGAACATTTGATTAAAACATTTCTTCAAAAAATATTAAAACTTCTAAGTAATGTTAGCCAATGTTAAAGAAATGTTCCCTGCTAGCTGAGGAGGGGTGGGAGTGGATGCAATTTACAATTTTCTTTAGCAGACGCTTTTATCCAAAGCGATTTACGTAGGTAGGTAGGTGGGGCAGTATTAAGGACTTTGCCTAAGGGTCCTCACTGGACACCTGCACCCTAACCAGGATTTGAATCACCAGTCTCCCATGCCAAAGTCAGGGCTGTTAGTCACCGGATAGAAGCGAGGAGTTCATAAATCTGCATATTCAAAAAGAAGCAACAGTGTAGAGTTACATCAAAGGCATTTTAGGGCAGCAAGGGATTATTTTCAAAGAAAAAGCTTCTAATTATGTGACTTTGATACACACAGATGAGTTTTTAGGGGTTTAACAGATTTTTCTTTCATCAAAATCTGATCAGACTCATTAAAATCTACTAACAGCAAACAGAGATAAATACCCTAAAGCATAACTTGTCTCTAGTGGTGTAGTCACACTTGCATTCTTCCATACAGTCCTACAGCATAGTAAACAAAACCCCTCTGATTAAAAAATGCAGCCAGAAACAAAAGAGACGTTAAGCTGAGGTACCAGCTGGTAGAAAAAATTCAACACTTGATAGTGAAATTCAAATCTTGATCTTGGAAATAATAGTTATTGCTTTGCCAGCTAACTGCTCCAAAGGTCAAAGGAATAAACCTACATTATCAACTTCTAAGCCAACCTGGACAAGAAATCCTCAAAGTGCTCAGACAAATGGAAAATCTATGACAACAGAGCAACTCAATCTGCTGAGGAAGATCATGTGATTTGGCTGAAAGCTCCAGAACAGCTGCTTGTGGGTGAGACGGTTCTGTCCAGTGACCAAAATAAGTCCTAATGCCTGATGAAACAAACATTTAGAGCACGGCGAGCTCAGACAGGCCGGTGAAATCATCAGCACCAGCAGCTGATCAGTAACAGCTGAGCATGAAGCACCAATCATCATCTAACATGTCTGTCTGAATCTGACAAGCTTGTACACCCACTCTGATTAATCGTGCTTTCTCTCATTTAGACTCTGTTTCGCCTTTAGCTTTATGTCTGCTTATGCTTTCTGTTCAGTCAGCTGCTGAAAGGTGACTCCTCCTCTCAGATACAGCTGTTCATCCATGTAGCTATAAACGCTCCTAACCAACAAAAACAACAGCAAACACGGCAGCATCGTAGGAACAAAGTCCTTAGAATGTGTGTCTGAATACTTCACGAAGGGCAAAGTCTCTGTGACAGCTCCTTAGCCGCTCAGGGACACATAGCAAGTGAGAAGCTCCGGCACTCGGAGAATTACCTAATGTCAGGGAGAGAGCCAGCACGACTCTGGCATCGACTCAGCAGGAGTGTGAATGCCAGGGACACTGTGACAATCAAGTAGGGGAGCCTGAACTCTGCTGACAAATGGAGACTGATAGCTTCCTCTGTGTCCGGGGAGGGTGACGAGATATTCAGAGACTCGAAATGGATGCTAATGACTTTGGAGGGTTGCAAGGATTCACTTTCAGTATTTCTCATGTGCGCTGCTTTTTAAGGTCCAATGGGTTTTGTTTGGCTGAATCTAATAAGTGGCCATCGACACCTGTAGCAGGATGAGGATGTTTTCAGAACCACTCCAGAGGCACCAATAAGTGATGATGACAGACATCCGGTCCAAACAACCTAACAAGCTGTTTGACTCATTAATGGGTCAATTTGAAAACTAAATCACATCAGTTCAGTGCAAAAGTCCAAGCAAACTGCTATAAAATGATTCAACCAGCAGAGATGGACTGACACTGTCCTTACAAAGTACATACTGTCACATACAGTTTGCATACAAAAGAAAGAGACTAATTATTGTTATTTCTCAGGTTTATTCGCATTATAGATTCTTCCAACATGATTTTCGGCCCCTATCTCGTCCCACAGCTTTAAGAAAACCCATATGAATTATATATCAAAGACGAGAACGTACATGTTGGTGTTAACATTAATATAATTATACACAGATCAGCCACAACATCATGACCACTGACAGGTGAAGTGAATAACATTGATTATATTGGTATTATGTGTTGTTCTGATGGAAAACCTTGGATTTTGACATCTGTGTTGATGAGACTTAGACACCCAAATAAACATTGTCCCACAACAAGCACAAAATGGAAATCCCAAATGTCACTGGTCTACCCCTGCAGGAAAATTCACCCCACCACATGGAAAAAACATCAATCAATCAGGAACATGTTGAGGAACATGACAATGGCCCAACATGTTGATTTGACCTCCAAACTTCCTACACCCCATTGTGATCAAGCATCAACAGGATGCAGTGGAACAAGTTTGACTGACAGAGGCCCCACTGCACAAGCCAGAGTACCCAAAGGATCCACTGCCAACATCCTGGTTCCAGACCCCATAGGACACCCTGAGAGGTCCTCTTGTCCATGCCCAGTGGTTCAGAGCATTTTTGAGCACATAACGGGGACCAACACAGTATTAGGCAGGTGTTCATAATGCTACGCCTGATCGGTGTATATCAGAGATGAATTGCTGGTGTTTTTACTTTAAATGCTCCAAAATCTACTAAACAGGGAAAAGCATGGTGACTTGCATATTGCGAAAGTTGTAGCAGGACATGCTAGTACTATTGGCATTCTGTATTTGACAAAGTATGCATTGGGACATATTAAATCTTTTTCTTGCGCACTATATAGTAAGGTAGTATTGGAGCACACCCACAGTCAGTGGTCATATGACTGGCTGAAATGAGGCTACAGATCAACTGGCTAACCGAAACTCCAAGGTAAATAATAGGGATTTCTACTTTTGTTATCTTTACCTGTTCAATAGCTTCGTTGTGCTTAAATACTCTTCTACAGTATGCATTTTGACACATTAATAAATGTTACTGAATCAGTTTTTTACAAGATCAAACAGAATATGTTACACCCAGATTTTTTTGTATATTTGACTTGGTATATTAAAACCAATAAAGATTACACTGAAGATTACATCATGATTGTACTGAATACATCACACAGTCGACAGCAGCAAAAGTAATTAATTTCAAAAGGCTTTATCTCTTGAACCAGTCACATATCACATCTAACAAAGCAGCATTATTAATCTTAATCTCAGGTAATTTGTTGAAATACAGAGATTCAACTTTGAAGTAAGATTCTTTTGAACATCAGGTACTAAAAAGCCATTACAGTGGATTCATAAAGCATAAAATGATGAAAAATGCTGAACTGTCAACCTCACACACAGGGTTTACTGCATGAATATTGTCTTATTTTGAAGGACTAACAGCCAAAAATGTCCATCTAATACTTCTGCCCAACACAATTTACAGTAAGGTGTTCATTGACCCAAAAAATATGAGCAAGATTTTGAAAATTGCATTTTTTTTTCTTTGAAAGGAAATAATGCAAAGTGCTACAAATGCCTACTGAAGAGGTGGGTTGCTGGCAAATGCAGCAGGCTAAATGTGGGTCAGTGGTGCACACAAGCGTGAAATCCCCACATTCCCTCACACGTATCTCACAACCATTAAAAAAAAAGCTGCCATATCAGCTCTTTCTCACTGACTCACAAATCCATTTGTTGTTATATTGCCGTGTCATGGCGAGAGGGGATTTCCAGATTTCTGATTTTTTTGCTGCTAATTACATTGCCCTGCCAGGGGTGTAGGATTTATTGCTGCACCAGAACACATAAATACAAATCACCCAACTGCGCCTGACAGACCAATTACCAGAGAGGTTTGGAGAAGCACAAGTCAGATTAGATGGAAACGCAAGCTGAAGGATGCGGAGAGAAAACTTGCCGTGAAATCAGCCAGAGTGATCTGGTTCTCTGTGGGGAGCGATTCATGTCAAATTAACCTTTCACCTCTGGATTGACTCGATTTTATCTGTAAAATGAACTGCAGAATTCGCAGTAAATGTGCTTCCCAGAGGGCACATTTATAACACAGTATCACTTTGTAATTGAATGAATGAGAAAGGTGGTTGATGAACTGGGTGGACCACTGTTAGCTACTGTTGAGCTAATGAGACATGCACTTTTTAGTTGAAAAATTAGTTCATGAAAGCCCAGGAGAAACGTAACACCTATAAAAATTAGATAATTATGAAAATGAATGACTAGCATTGTTCTTCCCGCAACTTTGATCTTATTTTCTAAGTTTTATCATGCAATATAGTGCATCATTGTCGACCTACACAGTGCAGCTCTTCGTCTGTCATTGACATCTAAACAGTGAGACTTGAGATGCTCTTTTTTTTTTTACAAACAGCAAATGATCAGTACAAAACGCAACCTACCTGTTCCAGGTGACTGTTCCCGACACTCTCTGCATCTCCCCCAGCGCTGCCAGCAGCAGAGATGATTTCCCACAGCCCACCTGGCCCACGATCATCGTCAGCTTACCTGGAAAGAAGGCGATGCAGTAGCACTGTGAGTGAACAAGTAAATAACTAGATGACTCACCGAGGGCCTCCCACTTGAGGTCATGGATTTTCTTGAAAAAAATCGTGCAAAAACTTTGACCTAAATTATGGAATCTTGCAAAATCCCACAGTTCTACTACAAATACTTTTTCAGTCATGAAATTTGAAAATAGGCCCCAGGTGTTCAATTTGATCGCTTCAGCGTTTCTTCTAAAGCACCTTTAAAGCCTCACCAATAGATTATTTTGCACAAGATCTAGCTGATTTTTTTTTTTTACTGAATATCCCAGAAACATCAGCAAAAAGGTGGATCATGTGATCAAGTCAATAGCTTATGCTGATATTTATTTTTACAGAAATTAAAATAAGAAAAATCTTGAAAAAAATGTAATTTTCAACAATCCATATCTCTACTCTTATTCATTCAGTGCCAACCAAATCTTTGTTGTGGGTAGAAACAACTTAGTTTCGTCATACCAAAATGTCATTTGGTGCTACATCAAAAACTGACAGCCACAGGTTTTCCTAAAATTAACTTCAGAGCTAAAAAAACCCCACTTTTGGAGCTGGAGGAACACTACATGATGCTCACCGAAAGGAACCTTGATGTCCACATTAGTAAGTGTTGGTGGTCCGTCAGTCCAGGTAAAATAACCGCAAGTTATCTGAAAATATGAAGCAGATTCAGGCAGTAGATACGTCAAACAAAGATTAGCTTCACTCTTCAAACAAATACATAGTAAACACATTATTCTAGAAAGATGCGGAATTCCTGTGAGGCAATAAGAGGTGACTGTTGCCTCGTTCTTATTCATATCATGCAGGGGAAGAAGGATATCTGGTGCCTTTTATTTGCACACCAGAAGTGAAAAAACTAAGCAAGCCAATAACTGCATGGCACGGGGCAAGATGTTCTCTTACATTTCATAAAAACCACATCTACAGCAGAAGATAATAATATCTAATGGACTAGTGCAGCCCTTGAGCAAATCAGTGCATAAAATAGACTCATCATTCAAAACTTCAGTCAAAATCTGATCAGTGGCGTCCAAAGTGTTGCGAATGCCTGTGCTGTGATGACGACACTGCAGGCCAATTAGTTCAACTTTGAAAACGCTGCTGAAGAGCAGTCAGGCTTCAGTCAGAAAAGGAGAAATAGCACACTGATGATGAATAACATATTGTAATCTTTGCATGAATACAGACACAGCACATACAGTGTCTTCACAACATACAGCCCAACAACAATACATTATGTAAAAACATCTTGTGAGACTGTGACAAGATCTGGACCATAAGGTCAGTTAGTCTTATTTACCCCAGGTAGACATAACAAAAGAAGAAATGTTCTCAATTTTAAAGGCCTAAATCTGCTAAAAGTTAGAGGAGTATTGTATCTTTTTACA